>DWMU01000014.1:0-18460 GCA_018246175.1 Papilio zelicaon
AACGGAGGCTTTTAAATATTAAAACCATTTTACAAATATATTTCTTTATTAATACATTCACTGCTGACCACTCGGATTCGAGTGGGCAGAGCTATTAGTAGCGTCGCTTTAATAACTCGTAAGTATGAAATAGTCACATTTTGCCAGTTGTCAAATTTTATATGGACAACAACTAGACAGTTTACTCCAGCAAGAGAAACTGATTGTTTCAAACAGAAGTATAAAATATTACGCGCTTAAATTCACGAAAAAGTACGTAAACAAAAAAATGCCACAAGTGCCGAAAAGCCGCGCACGGACTGCGCGTCTCGCGCCGCGCATTTGGATCTCTCAGCCGTCGTAACGTTCCGTTTTATCTCCGTTATAAAAGTAGCGGAAGCAGAAACGGATGTTGAAAAGTGCGCGTAACTTCCGCACTTGCGGAAACGGAAACAGACATCCGTTGCATCACTACAAAATATCAACAGTTCATATTCCACTGAAATATTGAAATAAGTTTGAGAGACAGTAAAGAATGTACCTTCCTTTTATTCAGATTAAAAAAAAATACAAATTTTAATTCTATTTATTTAACTTACTTGTGTCATTGGCATTCTGGGAGAGCCGTATGGTGGCTGCGTCATCATGTTGGGACTCTGTGGCATTCCCGTAGGGTATGAAGGAGAACCCTATACAAGATAACTTGTAAGAAAAACTAAAACCTAGTGTACATTTGAAAATACTAGCAGTAAAGATTTATCAGAATACTAGTTTTTACCTGCGACTTCATCCACACAAAGTTAAAAAAACTTTTAAAGTAGTTTTTTCAGACATTCTTCTACATCTATACCAAATTTCATTCAGATCATTTCATTTATCTTAGAAGATAGATTTATTAGAACAAATAACCATCCATCCAAACTTTCGCATTTATGATATTAGTTAGAAAAAAGTTTTCCAAATTTAACAATCAGTATTAAAAAAACGAGTATATGTATTATAGAGATGTATTGTACGTTTCTAAACTAAAAAAATCTTACCTGATCATACATAAAGTATGGAGCGCTGTATGGATTATTCTGCATGTATTGTGGTACAGAAGACATTGGTTGCATGGGAGGCTGACCGTGTCCATCAGTACCTGCTTTGGAACTCCCTGGATTCTGATCCTGAAATAATTCTGTATATTATTCTAAAATCAATTCCATGTCATTGTATGAACGGAGTATCTGTGGCTCAGTTGGTGGTTCTGGGTTCGAATACCGCCATATACCAATGTGATTTTCGATTTACATATGTACATTTATCCGACGTTATTACGTTGAAGGAAAACATTGTGATGCTGCACATATCTGAGAAGAAATTCAAAGATATGTGTGAAGTCAACCCGCACTGGGCCAGCGTGGTTGACTATGGCCTAGTCACCCCTTAGGGTAGGCCCAAAGCCCTTAGGTGGGGATGTATAGTGAGCTGATGATGTAAGTAAGTCTACGTAAGACTAAAAAAAGTAACGAAGTATTCTTCGAAACTATGTTCCATATCAGTGCCAAATCTAATCAAGATCCATTAAGTCATTTTAGAGATATGTAATAACTAACATCCTTCCATTCAAACTTTCGCAAATAACATTATTAGATTAATACATAGTCTAATATTTTACCTGACCAGCCATATAGTATGTGGCAGAATATGAATCAGGTGTTGTATAAGATTTCATTGAATGCTGATCACTTATATTACTGTGACTCACATTTCCGCCACTGTAACCTTGATTTGAATTTGACTTCTGAGTATAAGGTCCCTGAAAGAAAATGTTACAATATATATTTTTTACTAAAAGATAGCAAAGGATCAAATTGCTAACTGATATTGTTCAAATATTTCATAATTTTACATTTGCTATACATCTACATCTATGTTTGAAAGTTGCAATGTGTTGTGAACTTTTAAAGGACAAAAAAAAGATATTTTCCTTTCCTAAACATCACCTTCCATGCCAAAAATATTTCCAAACCTTGTTGGAAATAGGTAGGGAAGAGGACTAATATTTGGCCACTGGCATACAGAACTGTAAGACAAAACACAGAATTACTTCCACATAGTGTCTGATTTCTGTGTAGTTGTGGCATTGCACCAGACATCAAGTGGCCATTCATGCAACTGATAATGCTGCTGCCGGCTCTACCAAAATCAATTCTTATAATTGTCTTTTGGTACCTTGACATTTTGTTAATGATAAGATGTTGTATTATATGAGGCAGACTCGCTTTGGTGTGCCTTGGCCTTAAATAATTGTTGGTTGCGAATAAATCTTTTAATTTTTTTAACAAATTAAAAAAAACCTTATTTTTGCGTAGATCTTCTACATGTAACTTCTGTCCCATAAAAACCAGTCCATGCAACTCTTTAGTAACGGCAATAGCATCACTTTCATCACTTAGTCCAATGGTAACTTTACGGCTTTGAGGACTTTCATATACGAGATTATCCACAATCAAATCTTTCAAGTTGCATCGGTCCCTTATAAGCGTCTTCACCTCACTGTAACGTATCTAAAAAGAGGCGTTAATCATTATACACTACACGAGTAAAACGGTTCCAAATGAACTTTTTCATACCTTCGTTGGCAAATTATGGATTATTAATAGCATGTTTGATTTTCATAAGAAAATGGTCGCTCATTAATTAATACGGAATGGAATAAACTGTAGATTACTCAGGTTTTATTTCTACGTTGTAAACTTGTAAAATTACTATAACCCATAAACTACAATTTGAATGAATTGATGAATTACAATTTACAATACAACAATGAGACAATGAGCCAATGAGATGACATAAGTCGAATTTTATTTGCTATCATTTACATTTGCATAACAATGAAATGAACGACAAAAAATAAAATGTACTTGATCGATAAACCAAAGACAAAGCTCGAAAAATTTTACACTCTGCAGTAAATATGGCGTATTTATGGTTTATGTCATAATGTCTTTTATATGCTGTTTGTCATGTCATGTAGCGTGAAGCTATAAATAAGAAAAGTAGTTTTGTGTTTGTGAATAAGATTATGAAAAAATGTCACGCTAAATATAAAATTATTAGTCTTATTAAGATTTTAAAGAAAGAAGTTTTAGTGATTTTAATTGTAAAAAGTCGTCTTCAATAAACACTCTTCAAGATGATGTTAACAATGCATGGACTACCACCGAATGTATATAATTATTTCTTAAAATGCTATTACCCTCTTTATTTTCTATTTTATATTTATGTATTTTAATTTCAGGCTAAGTACAATGAGATAAAGACTCTAATAAAAGAAAAATGTAATCTAACCGATTTCATTCTTGGCACTTTGGGGGTTGATGGAGATAGAACGAAAAATGTAAGAGTGGGAGTAGCCTCTGATAGGGAAGGTGATATTATTATGAAGTATTTAGATGGGTATCGATATTCCGGACATGTATTGAGAATAGTTCCCATTGGAAAACCTGCTGTAAGTAAAACACATGATTATGTACACCTATTGCACCTTTCATTATTGTCGGAGGACTATTTGTAGAAATTAAACAAGTTGTATGATATTTTACAACATATACAGTGGTAGATCCCGCAACAACAATATTTGTTGGGTGCACAAATGAGCCGGGGCGATCGGTGCTATACCACGACCACATAGAAAATGTGTGAAGCGGAAGCAATACCGCGTTTCGTCTGATCAGTGTAGTGCCGGAGGCCTAATTTTAGTCCTCTTTCCTTTCCCACCCTCTTCCTATTAGGATAGGATGGAAGGGGAAGTGGATTTGGCGGAAAAGGGGACATTTAGGAAGGGGAAAACATCATAACTATTTTTTGTCTAAGCAAAAGAGACTTTTTATGTATGATAAAATGAATTGTCCCTAGTTACTATAGAATTCCAGTGACATGTGTCAATGTATAATGTTCTTTCTTTTTTGTCAAAGAAAATAAAAGGATGAGGATAAAAGAAAAGTATTAATGCAAGTCACTGCATAGGAATTCTTTGGTTAGAATCTAATTATCGCAAGCTATTTTTTCAAACTACTTTGTTAGTTTTAAGTTAGCATATAAATTCCAGAATGAAACACCTCAAGTGAATGTACCGGGTGACACTAGCTATCAGTGGCGTAACCAGCAGCCTGAGATGAATTATGGAAATCCAATGAATCCCGGGCAACAAGGTGCTTGGCCAGTACCGGCCAACCCACAATGGCAAAATACCCAACCGATTCCACAGCAAGTGCCAATACAAAATAATTATGAATATGTTCAACCGATAGTTCCACAACAAAATTACTATCATGAGGTATGTGATTATTTAACATCTGGAAGGATTGAGGTCAAGAGATAGATTAAAAAAAAGAAGCAAAGCTGGTGGTCTAGTCATCATGTTCCCTTTCCACCCTTTCTTATAGGGAAATAATGGAAAGCGGATGCATAGGAAGGAAAAATAATCCCCTCCTCTGTTGATTAAAGAGTTCAGCTGGCCGCTTGCTTGTTTGCCACCTTATAGTTTTAAAAAAGCAAAGATATTGTTAAGTATTGTTCGATATTTAATTGTATTTTTTAGTTATTACCCTTCATATATGAAATAGGTAGTAGCTTGACTAACAATGACATTACAAAACTATTTTACTTGGTCCATAACTTCAGAACTAAACAACACTAAAGCTTTGCAATAATTTTATCAGCATTATATTATTTCTGAATTAACTAAATTTTTGTGTATGCATAAAAAAACTATAATATATTTGTACTAACAGGAAAGATTTCCCCAAAATCGGGGATCGCAAGAAATTTTTTCACATAATGTATCTTCTAATTTGATTGAGGTTAGTATGAAGATAATATTTTTTATCTTTATTTTTAACACTAATAAAAGAAAAATTAGCCTGTTATAGTTTTAAATATAATAAAAAAAAACTAGATAGACATAGAGGATTTCTTAATTTATTTCTCCAGCCTCCAAGAGGTAATCAACCCAGGCCACATGCACCAGTTAACATAGTTATTACTGACCAACAACAAAACAGACAGCCAAACCAAGGAGGAAGATATCCAAATCAGGGTTACAATACTGACAAACCGGTAAAAAATTTTATACTAATATCATTTGAAATGAAATTTGAAAGCTCTTAAAAACGTAAAAATAATGAGCGCCAAATAGAACCTTGGTAGTGTTTGGTTTTAGATAATAATTATATTTATAAAGTATATTGCTATATAAGCTTGTTTGATTGCAGCAGACTATGTCAAAACAAGGTTTCCAAGGGCCTTCGCACATGGACCCTCAGCCCACACAACCAGGAACTGGACATTTTCAAGGCCACCAATGGATTTCACATGTAAGTATTTTGTTCATTTTCTGCCTCCTCCAAAGATCTTATTTTGAAAATTTGTGTCTTTTTATTTAGTTAAAATAAATTTATTGAAAATGATTTGCCAGTTTATATAAGTTTGATTTACATAGTTAGTGTTATATCAAGTTAAATTGTTTTAGGGACCACAAGATAATTCCAGATTCCAAAAACAGAATCCACCACATTTTGAGAAATCTTCTAACAAAATCTTGCAACCAGATAAAAGACAAAATGTACCTCACAACCAAGAAAGAAATATTGAACCTCAATATGAGAAAGGCCAAAGGAGATTTTCGCCACCTCGAGATCAAAAGGATTCCAATCATGACCGCAGGGTGTCGCCACCTGGCCATAGAATTTCGCCAAGTGGCCACAGAATTTTGCCATCTGGCCGAAGAATCTCACCGGCCCCAAGAAATTCTCAATTTAAGGATGGACGTCGATTTTCACCACAACGTCAAATCCATCCATCAGGACGCCAAATGTCGCCAACTGGACGTCAAAATATACAACCCGGAGGCCAAAACCAACCCGGACGTAGAATTTCACCACCAGGCCGTCGATTTTCACCACCCGGTCGTCATTTTGCCCAATCCGATCACCAAAATTTGCAATCTGGACGTAGAAATTCACCATCTGGTCGAAGAATTTCGCCACCGCCACGACAAATAGCACCTACTGGTCGTCCGATTTCGCTATCAGGTCGAAGAATGTCGCCATCTGGACAAAGATTTTCGCCATCGGGTCGTCGAAATTCACCATCGGGACGTCAATTTTCACCTTCAGGTCGAAGAATTTCACCTTCAGGTCGAAGAATTTCTCCTTCTGGTCGAAGAATTTCACCTTTTGGTCGAAGAATTTCACCACGAGGGCAAAGAATATCGCCTTCGGGACGGAGGATGTCACCTATGGGACGTAAACATTCACCTTCTGGAAGGAGAATTTCACCAAGTGGACGAAGAATGTCTCCAGGTCATAGAACACCTCCAGAAAGAAGAGTTTCACCCGGACATAGGATCGCTACAATGAATAAAGTTCCCCAAGGTAATTTTTTTGCTGTCTCATTCATTTCTTCTTAATTATAATTTAAAATTTAATTTGTCAAACCAATTTTGATAGTTATATTTTAATTATGTTATATTGTTTTGACTTCATCAGGTGACAGGCATATGACACAGAGAATGTCACCAGGCAAGCCCACAATGGGTAGGAAGATGTCACCTGGCAGACACATTTCTCCCAGTCGTGGACCTCCGCCGAGGCCATTTGATAGGTGAGTGTAGAATAGAAATACTATTTCTAAGCAGTTGTGAAAGACGCATTGGATACAAGTTAAGTCGGTGACAACTCAACTCGGAGATGAAGATTCAACTCAAGAGAGATATAACTTTTAATTGTATCTTAGGCAAATCTTACTATATCTTACTAATATTATAAATGCGAATATTTAGATGGATGGATGAATGTTTGTTTGAAGGTATCTCCGGAATGGTTCAATGGATATTAATGAAATTTAACTAAGATGTAGAATATATAGGCTGTTAAATTTAGTTTTTTTAATTTCGTGGGAACGGAGTCGCGGGTGACAGCTAGTTATTTATAATAGAGTTTCATAAGTACTTAATTCCGCTAAGCGGGTACTACGTCATTTTGTATATCAGTCACTGCCCAGCCACTAGAAATACACGCGACTCTATACTAAAGCGGTCACACATCGAACCTCTTAAGTGGAAATTGTATGTAAATCAATTAGTAAAACAATTAATAAAATTGGAGTGTCTGTATATCGAAAAAAAAACATATTTTGTGTGCGTGATGTATTTGCTTTACTTATAACAAAAAAAGTAATTATAATTTTTTTGTTTGTCTGTCCGCAAGACGGTGGCTTGTTTCGAGTAATCTTCGAAACAGCTGAACCGATTTTGACTGGAAAGTAGCTGATATGTGCGGACTTCTTATAGGCTACTTTTTTTAAAATATTTGCTCCGACGAAGTCACGCCTTATTAATATTATAAATGCGAATGTTTCGATGGATGGATGGATGTTTGTTTGAAAGTATCTTCGGAACACCTCAACGGATCTTGATGAAACTTCGTATAGATGTAGAACAACTTATGCAGTTTTTTTAATTCCGCACGGACGGAGTCGCGGGCGACAGTTAGTATTATATAATTATACAATAACCTTTGTTTAATATGACAAGGTACTCACCGTCGCGCAAGCCTATGGACAATATACGTGGTGGTCCTAAAGATGTGAGACCCGCATTCGTCGCCATGACCCAGGTTAGTGTACTATTTAAGATTCTTTTTCTCAATTTTTTAGCTGCATCACTTAATTTTATTTATAATATTTCCTTTTTCCTCTTATTGAATTTTCAGCAGTGTTAATTTCAGAATAACAATATATTGTACTATCTTTAATGTATTAATGTTGTATGTATGTTAGATATTAGTAAGATTAATTTGGAGGTAGTTGAATTGATAATTATTTGAAATATTGGATTGAATCAATAGACGGATAATTCTCGATCTTACTGTACTAGTAAATGGGATGCAAAAGTAAAACCAATCTTTACATTATTTAGAAAATAATATAAAAGTGTGGTATGGGATACTTAAATATTGGGATTGAAATTTTAGGTATATGGAAAATAGCACCTAAAAATTCCTATTTTTATGTTGTATTACGGCTTTATATAAAGTTCCTTACAACTAATGAAATAACATCGTCTCACGGAAGAGGATAACAATTCCAATATCAAAATAAATATGAAAAAAGAAAATTTGAGACAACCTCATGATTGTCTATTCCATTTTGGTTATAATAACAGAGATACCTTATGGTTAGTAGAAGAATAAAAACGATACATCACGTCCAGCCATAAAAATAGTAAGTCTTTAAGAAAGTATCTTCTAGAACCGAAAACAATCTATGTATATAAAGTAAATTGGACATAAGAAGAATCACAAGAATAAGTTTTTATATAAAGAAACTGGAAACTATTTCTGAGATGAGACAGAAAAAGATATATTGAAATTGAAAACCTTATATTCATTTCGCAAGTTTACAAATCAATGTTACCAGAATAATTAACAAAAACAAAATAACTGTTTTAGATTCTATCATATACAATATTACGTACTAAGAAAAAGGAAAATCTAATATATGCTTTAAAAAAAAACAAAACACATGAACTGATAAAACCCTTGACTTTACACATTCTAGAAAATAATACATCGTCTCTTGATTCAAGGGTGTGCTCAGGGGATAAGACTTTCTTAATACAAGTGCCGTTACCTTATTATGATTCAAATAAAAGAAGAAAGATGTATCCATAAGATCTATTCCAAGAATACCGTATACAAGTCGAGAAAATATGAAAATGCTGGGGGGTAAATGAACGGTCGTGAACTTTATTGGTCTAAACAAAATGATCCTTATATTGATTCGTATATAGGCACGAAGGGATATAGTTATTCTATATATAAAAGAGTTAGCAGTTACGAAAAATTTGATCCATTATAAGAGTCTGCTTCGACACATACTATTCTATCAAAACAAATGAGACATTGGCCATGAACTCGAATGTCAATAATTAAATAGTATTGAAGCTTGAAGAACTGGCACAAGTAAAAATGCAAATGCTTGTTTAGCAAGTTAAATGGTACAAGTTCACAACAAAGTATTCAACATTGGTTTGTGTTTTATGCCCAATAATTGAATCAAGATAACCATATTTTACATAATATTATGAAAAAATTGCTATACCAAAGATCACTAATTCTCAAGATAATACTAATATCGGCCTTAAGAAAATTTTCTCAGGATTAATGACATCTTACTAATATTATAAATCCTAATGTTTAGACGGATGGATTTTTGTTTGAAGATATCTCCAGAACAGTTCAACGAATCCCGATGAAATTTGGCATAGATGTAGATCATAGTCTGGAAGAACACATATGCACATATCTTTAAAGTGTTTTTATTTAATTCCGCGCGGACGGAGACGCTTGCGACGGCTAGAATAATAAATGCTACAGGTTAACTTATAAATTGATAATTTAGTTTTAGAGAAATGTGCCCTTTTGAAATAGCAAAAAAAAAACATTTTCGTTTGGAAAATCGATACACGGACAGTTGATTATCTGAAGGAACCAGGCTTCTTTTCTCACACTAGCTAAACTTCCAACTTAAGATATAAAAACTATTGAAGATTTTAATAATCCAATATCGCGCCTAAAGTGAAGTCGCATAAAGTGAAATCAGCATTAATTGTTTAAATTTTACTTGTTGAAATGATTCATCATAGGGAATTAGGTCAGGGAGATCATGAAGTGATTGAAGGGAAGAAAATACACCAGAACAATATTAATATAAACCCAAAGAAAAGCTTTGTACAACCTATAAATACAGGATAAGTGAAATTACTGGCAGATGAATAAAACTTTGTGATTATACATTAAGTGAAACTTTATAAGAATTCGAACAAAAGGTCTTTTGAATAATATAAAATGGTATATCTCTTTGACAACACTGCAAATATTACCACATAGATAAATCATTTAAATAACCAGCATAATTGAGTTATAGTATGTTGAGTCGCTTAATAATAGAAAAAAATTACAAATATCCATTAAGAGGTCTTTCAGTGACATTCCGATTGATCTTGAAGGAAAGAAGCCATAGTTTCGTTAAAGAAACTAAAGCTATTTAAGAAAGTTATCCACAAATAAAGTTTAATGCAATTAATGTGACACTACAATAGGAATAAAATACAGAAAAGTTGTTAAATGAAAATGTGTTAAATGTTTACTATGTTTATTATATTTTATTATTTTCTAGTTATGTATTTTTGTGTTTGCAAGTCTAATTTTAATTTACAGGCACAAAATCAACCTATGTACTCAGGTGGCTACCCTCCCAACAGCCGGGAAATTGAACAATATCCACCAGGTCCACGCAAAGGCGATCAACGGCCCAATTGGCAAGAAAGAGAAAAATCATATCAGCCTCCAGCGAAGCCAGTTGAAGACAGGCGAGATATACCTGGAGTGCAGAAGTATGAGTCGCGGAGGGGAGGGGATTATTCTAGACCGGTTATAAATCAACCAGAAAACAAAGTTCTATCACCGGGTCGAATGTCACGTTCTCCGAATCGAAGAGACCGTTCTCCTGTTAGAGATCGGTACAGGAGAGATTCTCCATCACCAAGATCTCCACGTCGCTCTTGGGCATTGGAAAAACGGCGCAGTCCCAATAACATTGAGCCACCTCCTCCACCGTCTTGGCCTGAACGTCAAGAAAACGTATACAAATCAAATCGTCAACACGATGAAGGGAATATCAAGAAACCAGTCTGGGAAAAACCTGAAGTCCGTCAGAAACAAGAAGTTAATCCAACATTCTTCCGCAAAGATCATCGTAGTTACGATCGTGGAGATAAAAAATATTTTGAAATCCCATCACGTGGTCAGTGGGATTCACATCATCAACCTAATGAAAGAAACAAGGATGAGCTTCGTGATCGATCACCGCTTCGGTCGAGACCTTACTCACCAAATAAAAACGAATCGAAATTACCTCGCGAAGATTATGATATGAAACGTCGGGATGAATTTCAACAACAAGGTTCTCGATATCAAGAACCGCGAGTGGAGCGATACCAGAAAAGAGAAAATATCAAGGACGATTATGACGAATTCCACCATAAAAGCCGTCAAAGCTTCGAAGACAGAGAAGAAAATTTGTGCAAGGAACAGGAAAATTTAGATAGAGAACTAGAAGATGTCTACGAAAGAGCCGCTGAATTTACAAGAAAAACTGATGAATATAAGAGAACGATAGATTCAAAGACAAGACTTACCTCTCTTGGCGATCAACGTCGCCCAGAAGATGATGATTTTAAAAATGTAAAAGTAGCGCCTGCCAAGCAAGATTTCTACCAAGCTTCTCACTCGAAGTTTGATAAAAATCCAAGACAATTGGATGAAAAAGTTAGTGTTGATTTAGCCCCGGCTGTTCAATATAAAAGAGATAAAGCAGTTGATGACCTAACAAGAAAAGTATTATTGAAATTTGCTCCACATTTCAAAGGAAAAATTAGAGATGATATTGAAGAACAACTCAAGATTATAATAGAAGACATGATTTTTGAAATGTTTGGCGACAAAGACGTGTCATTTATAGAAATCGTCATCAAGTTCGAGGAAAGACACGGCATCAAGGGTATGGAGAAGATATTCGACAAAGTTATATCGAAGTTTCCGATAGAAATCAGGGTGATGAAGCGGTCTGCACCAGGTAAGCTCATCTTCCATTGTGTTTTATAAAGAAGCCTGAATGGATTTTTGTGAACAACTATGTTTATGTATTTTTATCAAAAGCATGGATGTATATAAAAGTAATATTCTAAAGGTATTGAAGCACGTGAAAACGGAAATGTATCCGTATTAATCTTTTCTTTTACTACAGTACTATGTAGATACTGTCATTTCTGATTATAAAGTTATCCCCAGAGTAATAGAACACTCGACCGTTACTGTTTGTATGAATCCACTCATTACGTGATGAACATGATTGAAATTATACTCAATGGTGTTTTGTAATGCGCCAATAATAACTATCATCTTGTCATAATGTCTTTACCACTTTCCACTTGCGAAACTTGACAATAACGTCGAGTCAAATGTTTTTCTACGTGTGTTTTTGTACCCACAGTTACGTTTTGAATTCCTACTTCTTATTTAATTAACCAATGCTCTGTTGGGTTTATTATATACATAGTTAAATGGATTTGAAGTTGATACGTTTTTGAGGTTTTCAATTCTATTCGAGATACATTTTATTTTGAGTTTTATAATTATTAAAACCGATACAATGATTCATGAAAAAGTATAACTACTTTCTATTACCAAAGTCATTGTGAGGAATTTTTGAGTTAACTTGGGTGTTTGTGAATATTATTTTACCTTAAATTATCAATATAAATGCGAATGTTTAGATGGAAGGATGTATGTTTGTTACAAAATATCTCCAGAAAGGTTCAACGGATCTCGATGAAATTTGTGATGGATATAGAACATAGTCTGGAAGAACACATAGGCTACTAATTATGGTTTTTTAATTCCGTGCGGTCGGAGTCCCCGGCGACAGCTAGCACTTAATATAATTAACCGTAGACACACACTTATTAATAACACAGGATCGTAGTAATCACAGCATATCTTACTAATATTATAAATGCGAATGTTTGGATGGATGGATGCTTATTTGTTTGAAGGTATGTCCGGAACGGCTCAACGGATCTTGATGGAATTTGGCATAGATGTTGAACATAGTCTGGAAGAACACATAGGCTACTTTTTTATTTATTTTTAATTCCGCGCGGAAGGAGTCGCAGGCGACAGCTAGTTTTTAATAATTCTTTTTGTATTAAAGAACATTATACTTCCTACATGCTTTAGGCGATATAATGTTAAGAGAGGTGAGTAAATTGAAAAAAAATCTTATGCGAGAAAGGGACTAATTTGCAAGGCAACAGCAGCAAAGATGGAATGTTGCCATAATACCGGTAATTCAGAGCCAATGACGAAGGCCTTCGTTGTCGTTTGAGCATTTGGATTTTGACATTTGCAACAGAAAGTTTTACGCAATGTATTCAATAAAACGAAGAAATTTGTTAACAAAAAACTGTGTAAAAAAATGAATGGAATTTAATGCGGATGAAGCTTAGCTTAGCACGGGAACGGCTAGTATTAGATAATTCCCCTTCGCTGAACACGTTAAATATTACGTGTATACTCCTGGAACCACTTTTAATACGCGGAATGTGCTGTTTCAGACATGTCGAAAAGTTCCGTCGAAATTGCAAGAAGTGCTTCTCCAGTCAGTATGAGAGGTAATTCCTTTTTACACACACTCATCTATCGTTAATTACCTTATCGACTACTATCATTTTGTATGTATTTCATTTTCATTTTTACAGACAATGTATTACCCGAAGAAACGAAAAGTAAGTTATTCTTTTATACAACTAGTTGTTACGTGCTAGGTTTTGGAATTGATTTTTTTTATTTGCCCAGTTCCAGATTGGGATATTAGAGGTATGGTTACGGCGCAAGAGTTTGATCAGACGTCTGTCATGGCGCCTGTTCTTCCGATGGTTCCCATGATGTTCCCTATGATAATGGCACCTGTGGAACCAACCCCTAACATCCAAGAGGACTGGGTAGAAGAAGGGTATTGCTTGTATTTGTGTAAGGACAATTTTGAAACTTTCATCGACAAACAAGTGCAATATTTAAAAGAATTCATTGTGAAAAGTATAATAGACGCTACAGAAACCAGTAACGATGGTTGGACGCCAGATTTGACGTTGAGAGGAGTGCAGAACGAAATACAGTACGTGGTGTGGACTCGCGATGAATTGTCTAAGAATTGGTTGTTGAAGCTTGATTTTTCGAAATTCGTCTATTTTAATGTTATAATTTATACATCACAAGATTTCGCAAATGAGCGTGCCGCTATTTGGCTTCCGGGTCATCCGAAAAGAAGAAGTATACCACCATTGAAAAAGCTTATAATGCAGAACAAACATTTAGACAACGTTAATATCCAAACGTGGAAATTAGTTAGAGAGATCATCATCGAGAAAGGGACGAGGTTATATGTTGATATGCCTCCATCTTCGTCTCGAGCTTTGGAAAAGTATAATATGACTTTAAGTTACGAACTTCAGAAAGTTCAAGTGTTCCTGAGAGCGATAGCAATCGACAAGGATGCGTTTGACGCCGGTCTGAAAGAGATATCAGCAATAGGTTCTTCAAATCTGTACCAAAAGAATGCTCCGATGCCCGCCATCGATGCCGAAGCCCCAAACGTTATTAAACTTTGTCTAGACAATACACCTGTTAGCGTGTCCACTGCTCGGAAAATTAAAGAAGAATTGATATTGCAAATATATAAACATATTAAGGACGGCGGCCAAAGTAAAGTGGATTTCCTCAAATACGGATACTGTAAGCCGGGTTACTTTTGCGTTATTCCTGAAAATACGGAAACAGCGAAGTGGGTAAAGAGTATACGTATGCGTAAATTCAATAATCACACGATTACGGTTTGTGACGCCGAAAAGGTAAGCGTTAAATATATTACGATGACGTGTCTATTGCCGTACGAACAGTGCTTAACTCCGAAAAAGGTAATAGAAAAGTTTAGGATATGCAATGGTGGTGTAAGAGGGCTCAAGTTTAATCTATGGAAGAATGGTCTCGTTTTCTCAACGAAAAACAATACAAAAATGTGCTATCGCGCTGACGTCGATCTTGAGTCTGTTGAATCACTTATAAAATTAAATTTTTGTCTCGATTACTCGAAAGACCGTAGTAAAAATGAAACTGTTCATATGAAATGTCACTATAAAGTTAAAAATCTTAAAGACATGATAAAACAATTTAAAGAAGAAACGACGGATACTACGCACGTTATCAATATGGATATATCATCTGAAGAAGAAGATGTAATTTGTCTTGATTAAGTTAACATCGTGTGAGAATATTGTTAGTAGTTAAAACATGTATTTGTTTAAATATGTCCATTAAATAATTGTAAGCTGAGTAAATTAAAATGTTATTTACCAGAAGCAGTAGCCTATTTTTTATCAACACAATACGTACAAGACGTACAAAATATTTATATTTATTTATCTCTTCCTTGGAAGAGGAATAATTTCATAAAATTGAGTAAGTATAATAATTAGTAATATTCAATTTGTTATTCTTTGCGTATGATATTAGTTGAATACAAACCGATTTTTCATTGTTCTGGTGTCTAATTCGGAAGATGCAATTAGTCTTCGTTTATAAATTGCTATTTAACATATTAGGAGGAGAAACGTTACATTTTTCGTTAAAACAAAAATTGAAATATTTGTGTGCTGTTTCGTAACCCATATGTCTTCATTTTTCAATGGATAGTACTCATGTCTGATATTACCGATTACTATTTTTTTTATTCCGTTAAGGGGAAAAAGACTTTCATTAAGCACATCGTAAATCAATCATTATAATAAATTTTTTCAATTATTTTTTTAAAGATGTCATCTTCGAATATGATTGAAAGAAAAAAGGTAAGTTATAAGTCAGTAAATTTATTATCAACTTCCTTGATTGAAATACTTTTCGAGTAAAATAAATTACTCTGTATTATTTATAATTACTACTTATAAATTACTTCCGGTATCTTTGTGTCGCTTTCCTTACAATAGTTGGTTGCTGATTCTTTTTATGTTTGCACTTTTTTAGTTAGGTCGAGAAGAATGTGGAGAGTTCTCAGGACGATCGTAACGGGATTCAAAGAAAGTATGGAATTTATATTTCAAAGGTATATTTATTTAATATTTCATCAATTTTAATAATTAAACGTTACTTTCACTTATTAGCAATTTTTTACAGATACCCACAAATTTTAGTTTCAGTCAAGAACATCGAATTTGTGGCATTCGTGTAATCGTGCAGGTCCTGATTGACTTTGATTTGTCTTGGTCCACCTATACACTATCTTCGGTAAGTATTTCTACAAGAAAATGTAAGTTTTTTAGTTAGTAATTTAGGTTAGCTGTTGGAATCTACGATGGACAGAATCACGTAATTAAGTCAGATTCCTTACGACCTTTTACAGATCGCAACGTATTCCTGATATTAATTGCAGCTAAAAATGTACACAAATATGTTGTATTTGTGATTTATAGGGGCCTATTTCACGGGTGGATATGAATTAAGAGGTAGGTGGTTCAACTTCGTTGTTAAAGTACTCTAAATTCAGTCTTTTTTAGGATTCAAGCAAATCTTGTGTTCTTTACGTGATATGTTGGGTGCCGCCGTCCAAACCTAAAAAGTGGAATACTCAAAACGGAGTAGTATTTGTAGGTCGTATAAGAATTTTTTGTCAGATGAGAATGTAGCGGAGATTCCGGACGTTTTATTTATTGATCCTGGTTGCTGATTACCGTTGTTATAGTATTTACTAATACGCAGGTTGCTGCTCGTCATCATATATGTCGATTTGAAAACCATTTTAATACATTACATCAGGATATCAATAAAGATGCTTTTGTAACGGAAGCCACGAAAATGTATTTAAATTTAGGTATTATTACTGGTTGTTCTCAGTGAACTTCGTGCAGCTCTCCAAAGTTTTATAATTTATAAAATGAATTATCTAAATTCCAGCTTCCATGGGTGTCAATCGAATATATGAACTATTAGTGCCATGTACTTCAGAACTTTGTGATTGCTTATGTACCCTACTTAAAGTTGGAGAAAATGTTTTTTGGGCCTTTCATAAACAAGGAAATGTAAATCTTCGAAACTAATACAATGTACACTTGCGTCCCGAGTATCGCGTAGCGCGCGCTACGTATACACAGACTTCGACACGAGTCGTCTCTTCGGTCAATATTGACATCATGTCAACTGTATGCGTTTGCTTCGCTATCTTGAAAAGCACAGCTACTTTTCTCGCGAGGATTTCAACAAACAGGTTGCGATAGTCTAGTTTTGGCGACTAAAGAACAAAATGTCGAGAAGGCGTGTTTTTATACGAACATCTAGGACATTGTATTGCGTAAGTCGCTTACCGACTGAAATCGGCGGGTTTCGAAGATTGACGTTCCCTTGAGTACAAAGAGTCTTATAGTAAAAACAAAAGTTAAAGATGCATAAATAACCTTTGCGTTGAAAAAAGAGGAAGAGGATCTATGGGATGAAGTCTTGCGTTCTGTGTCACATTTTACTTACATGAACTATGATTTATTACAGGAGCAAAAGTTTTCTCTAAACCGAAGTTTATTCGAGAAGGACCGATGAGAAATTCTGTCGCTATGAAGAGAACTAAACCAATGGATATGCGGGAACCAGCTAAAAGACCAATGAGATACGACCCAAATCTAAACAAAGTACCAGCGAAAAGATTACTTCCAGTTAAGAAGGTCGCTACGAAACAAGTTATAAAAAAAGATGTGCTAACCAAAAACAGCGGAGCTGTCATTGTAGGCAAGCCAGTATTAAATAAAGACCTAATTAGAAAAGCGCCAGAAACGAAGCCCAAAGCAGGAGAAACACCTGTTAAAAAGACACCAGAGCAGTCCAAGAGTGAAGATTCAAAAAATATTGCTGCCACATCGAAAACTAGTACATCCTCTTCAATAACTAAAGCAGGTAAAACTATCTGTATTAAAAACTATTTTTTTTGTTATAAATGTAGATAAAAAAATCTCTTAAATTTTTTTGTACCTTTAGTAACAAAAGCAGTGGTTAAAGAAGAACGGAAAGACGATGCCAAAGACAAGGCTCGAGAGGAATATCAAGAGCTCAGTCCTCTGTTGTCTTGTGCGTTGGATTCTGAACTCGAAGATATTATGATTAAGGTCAGATTTTTTTTTTCTCTTCACAAGTCAAAGCTTACTTAAAAATGTTTTATCGTAATTATTATTTAGTTCAAATATTGATACCAGGAAAAGAAATCAAATAATTATTGGAAAGAAAAGCAAATGCGTGTATTAAACATATTTTATACTTGTAAATAAAACCCTTAATTTAAAACTGTGTACTTTGTCCACAAAGTTTAGTTTTTTATTTGAAAAAAACGTATAGATTTATTTTCTATGAACATAGGTGTGGCAAGAACTCCCCGACGAACCCTCAAGCAAAGTAGAAGAGCATGTCGTCGAGAAGATTCGTAACGAAGCTGGTGATGATTTGAGAAACGTGAGTATAAAAACAACAGAAGGGAAGGGGGAGAAAGAAAAGCCAAGAATATTGTTAAAACAAGAAGAAAAAGAGAAAGTAGACGAAAGAAAGTCAAGTCAATGATGACAAGAAGGAGTTCTAAAATTAATAATGATAAATTAGTTCCACAGATATTTCTTGTTCTCAAATGTTTAGCAAAAATATCTTCCTTTTCAGGTAATAGGATTGAATATTACCAAGAGATTATTGAATATAACCAACAGTTTATATGCAAAGGTAATTTAATGTATATTCGGAGCCTATTCAATACTACAAACAACAAAATCTTTCCTCTTTATATATATATATAT
>DWMU01000015.1:0-18035 GCA_018246175.1 Papilio zelicaon
GCCATCTACATTTAAAAAAATAAAAAAACTTAACTTATTTTTTGTTCTTATTACTAATTTATTTTTTATATTTTAAATTAAAAATTTGAATCATATTTTCAGTTCCTGTTCAAAGATTACGAACAATGGTTCGGCAACTACGATGAATTGTATTTTGTCAACAGATATCCTGAAGTGTAGACATACTTTTTGTAAAAACACATTTTAATAAATAAATAAATAAACTGTATATTCACTTATTATATTTGACAAACTAACAGATAAAATGATCAATTCTTTTGCAATCTTTGCTTTTATGAAGTTCTTAGAAAATTGCTTTGCTTTCTGTCAATATTAAGTTCGAAAAGAAAAGTTGTATTTATTTTTACTGTCAAAAGAAGACTCATTACGCTTTCTAGTGCAGTAAAACATTTGGAAAACCCTCATCAATTGATCTTGTCAAAACCATTCCTTCTAATATTCTTTATATCTAGCCAGGACAAAGAAAATTGCGCCGATCAAAGGTCAATATTCTGGAAAAACGTGACTAGAAAATATCTGGCAAAAATAAATTGCTGTCTTTTCTAAAATACGACTAAAAGATAATAATGAAGTAGATGTGAAAAGACAGTAGATATGTCTTTGGTTTCTTTGAAGTCATAATCTTCTATATGCATTATGCACAAATTTTAGAGATTTTACTTACAAAAGATATTTGTAGTTTAGTTTGCATAAGTGCATGCATTTTTTATGTTTGTTGTTTTTTACTTTCACATCTTTTTTTATGCTTGCTATTGAATGAAAGTAAGATCAAACCTTGTTTCTTTATTTTAAAGCTCAATTATATTTGCAATAAAAAATCTGCTCGGCTCTCTGCATTAGTCTGTCTACAGTTTACACGGACCCTGTGTGACCAAAGAAATCCCCATTTATAATTAATTTACATAAAATTTATCATTTTTATACTAAACAAAGCAATAAATAAAATTCCTTTTCGAATACTTAGGTTGTTAAAATTTTTCAAAGAGATTCAAATATAAGCTTGGCTTGCGAATTTGCATTATGCCAGAGGTGGCATACTGACCACTAAGACCTTTGCCTTGTAATGTAGAAAAGAATAGGTGAAAAAATATAAATCGCGCGGGGAGTCAATTGTCAAATCATGGGAGATGTAGTAATTATTAGACTTTGAGGATATAATTGTTGTAAATATGTATATTCTTTTAATATAATAATAACTTATTTGGCTGCCGTAGTGATCTTTTCAGTTTATACATACGGTTTGGTTCATAACGTCCCGTCTATTGTAGGTACGTACGTAATGTATGTCTCTAACAATCGTACACATCAAAATGTAGAAAGGCGTTAAGTTTTCGTTATCAGAGATAAAACTAGAGGTCTGGCATTTCGCCTTCACCCGCTAATACTTAGTCCGTGGGCGTCGTAAATTAGACGTAGGCTTACGAGCAGACCCTTTGTGTGCTCGGATGTAATGTAAGATGGTTGTTTATACAGGGTTTTTGGGTGTAAAGCAAAGAAAATATATTTGATGTTTTCTTGTGAGAAAAGTAAAAAAAAAATGTCTCGTTAGCTTTTTTGAAACGAACATACAAATGACAACATAAAAAATGCAATATAAATAATCGAAATGTAGTAATCTTGAAAAAAAAAATTGGAAATCATATCGGCGACTTATTAACCTTAATCTACTTTTTTATCAGTGGTAATTTTTTTTTCTTCATTTCGCGTTTTTCCTAATGACATAATAAATCTAATTCAAAGATCCTAACCTTTTTTTCCGCAATATTCGTATGTATTTTAGTTTAGGCTAGAGCAGAATTTAAGATAGAATATTGCTAGAAGAGGAAATACAAGACTAATATAACGTCTCTGTTCGTATAATTTTTGTTTTATTCATTACTTTCCCCGATGTAAGCATTAGTGGCAGCAGCCGGAACTTTTAATATAAATGCAAATCCTGAGGGCAACGGACAAATTGTTGGGAAGAATTGGTTTACGAATTTTTTACGTTTTATATATTTTTACTAATAAACAACAAGGAAACTAGTACTCATTACTTTTGACCCCCGATTGACAAGACTGTAATGGTTTTGTACGGTTTTTATACCTACATCGGATTTGATACAACCCCAAAATTAAATAAACATAAAAACGTAAAATTCCAAACATGGCGGCCAATACTAAGATTCACTTTTAGACCCTTCGTACACAAGTCAACGTAAATCGTCGAAACTAATATTGTATGGTTGCGTCGAGTTGAATCGTCGACTGGAATCGACTACTTGGTCAGTACAGTAGCGAATACATATCAACTGTATAGATTTGCAACGCCATCTTGAAAATTGGAGCGACTTTTCTCACGACGATCTTGACAAACACGTTGCGACTATCTGGCGATGACAGTAAGAAATGTCGCCGACGACGTGCGCTGCAAAATCACCGAGTTTTGAAGGTTTAATTTACCTTGTGTTGGAAGGGACTTTAGTTATTTTGTAAATATTGTGAGACCTACCAAAGTGATATTGTAAAATAAAAATAGCTATTGTATAAAAATCTACTAGTCTTCTAGTTATTAAAAAAAAAGGGACTCATCTGCATTTTTATCAAAATCGGACCACCAGGGGCGGAGATTCGCAGTAACACACAAAAAAAAAACAGTCGAATTGATAACCTCCTTCTTTTTGAAGTCGGCTAAAAAAAAGAACTTATTACTTACCTCCATTTTCTTAAACAAGTATTTATAATTAACACGATATTACTGAAGTTAAGAAAGCCACAAAAACTTTTAGAGGTCGGAAGTTTCGACAAAGTTTTGTCAAATTTCATTATTCAGAAGCGTGTGTAATCTAAGCGTATTGCCAAGTATTAAAAAAATGTAAATTAATTGAAGATTTTTTCAAACAACGATATTTTACGACCAAAAAAACTGAAAGCCGACTGACTCTATGACACGGGCTTGGAATACGAATAGCATGGTACCTTAATCGTCAAAAACAGTAAGGCGTTAAACCTCCAAGCAGTCAATATAACTTACATCACATCCACATACATTCATTATTACCCTGCCGAGTCAGTTAGGTAATAATTAGGGAAATAATCAATAGGGAATAGGGAATAATAAATAGGGAAATAATATAATAAATTTTATCCTTGTTACGTTATATTGCGTATTTAAATGACATACAATTTGTCAAGTGATTAATTATCGAATTAATTATCGAAAACTAAGTAAGTCTTATTTCCGTCCCACAGAGTATCGTCCCTAGCACCAATATTTGTTACAAGCGCCATCGTATCATTGGACATAAGCTACGATACGAAGACGCTTGTCGCAAACATTCGTGCTAATCACACAGTAATGAGAAGAAAAACTTTTTGTTTTTATTAGCTTTGTCTTGACATTGAACTTATTATAGGCTGCCCTGATTGCCCACAACTGTCCTGCCCCTGGCTGCCTACAACTGCTCGCCATAAAACGGAAAACATAAAAAAATCGTATTACAACTTGTCAACTCAATCGTAAAACTCGTGTTAAGAAATGTGTGAAATTACATAATATTCTTGATTCTTCAATTGTGATTTTTTTTACTATAGAAGTTTTATACTGGCACAAATTATTACAAAAGAAAGAATAATCACATTTGCTTCAAGAACCTCGTCTTTGACAAAAATAAATATCTGCCATCAGCGCTCTCTATAATTTAATCTACATACTTGAAGAAATGCTAAGACTCTTAGTTTTTAGTGACTTACCATAGATGTCGCTTTTCCTTAAAATATTTAGTACTAGTTTTTTAATGCTTCTATTACTAGATTTTTTTTCTGAACAAAGTGTATGCATTTTCAGGAATTTAATAATTTAATTTTGCTATCTACATTCCACCAGTAGTTACACCTATTTAGACGGAGTAAAAGATATAAAAGAAAAAATGTAATGACAACTACGGTACAAAGAGGATCTTCTGACATTTTTTATGTTGACAGGAGGGCGCCTAGCACGAATATTTGTAACAATCACTTTCGTAAAGTTATCGGCAATTTTCTCAAAATTGAATTTTTAATAAAAATTTGTCGTAACGATCCGATTACGTCTCAAATTTTCTTACTAGGCCCATTGAAAGCCTTGTCAGTCTATAAATAACATTATAAAAATGTAAAAGGCATGACGAAATAGTTAATAAAACCATTATTTAGTAGAAAATTTATGTGCAACGGATATATTAAAAGAAATTACATAATGCATCACATTTTTCTTACAACTTAATAAATGAAGCATGAAAAAGCAAAACAATAAACAACTTTTTTCCATGTTTCTATAATAAATGTAACACAGAACATGTTTCAATGTTTGTTAAACATGACTCAAAATTTAATTTTTAAACAAAATACATTAGAATATCACAGAAAGCACCATTAAATATAAACAAAATATTTTTGACTACAAATCACCATTTTAAAGACAAACATTTATAATATCATTACTAAAATATAACAAACAGTATTTTAAGACATATGATAAATAAGTTTTATAGTTAAATTGTCACTCAAATAAAAAATCCAAGATGGCCGTAATCAGATAAGAAACGAAGCTTAAAATTAATGTTTATCCTCTATGTTTGTTTATATCCAAAATTATATTGAACTAGTCATAATGAAACTTGTATTTTGACCGTGGATTTCCACTGTAGTGACTCTTATATTGAAACATATTGTCATATGTTTTATCCTCTGACAAACAGTGACATATGTCAATACATTGATGACCTAACAAACTATCAGAAAAACCTATAGATACCTAATCTGAGGCACAAAAGTGTAATTAAAAAAACAGCCTCCGAAGGACTTTTGGTGAGGTGTTCTCTCAGTGTTCTTTTAATTCCTAGTGGATCTTATTGTTTTTTCGTGAATTAACCAACGTCAAAGTTAATGATGATTAAAAATGTAAAATGAAATAGGTAGAAAAAAATAGAAAATCAAATAGCAGATAACAAACTAGTTAGACATGGTTTGGTATGCTTTGCTAATGTCTAGATTTCAATTGAGAGATTGAAAAATGACCTAAAAAGCTACATACAGATTAAAAAATTAAAAACAAAGTGAATTACAGTTTAATATTTTATAAAACCTTTACCAAGAGTGTGTGAAGAAAAGTAAGCTAGAATTTGAGTTGGGAGTACTTCATAAAATAAAGTTTCGGGCAGCTAAAAAATATATGCTCTAATGAACCATCAGTGTTGCCATTTACAATACAAAATGACGTTTCCAAAATCTACTACAGATTATATGTCAAACTTGTATTAAACACCCCATCTATAGATTATATATCTATGGTTATGGTTTTTACTTGATGTCTTTTTTATAAAGTTAGTGTTCATCAGTTTTATCCTCACTGAATTGTGATGATATCCAAGTTAACGCCCATTTCAAATTCGTTAACATATATTTCAATGCCTTCGTCCAATGTTCTTCTGAATTAAATTGAATTTTGATCGAATAAGCATGAGGTGGGGACGCTGTGTCTTCAATTTTACCTTTATCTATCCTATAAGGTAAACAAAATCCAGTGTTACCCTTTTCAACTTGTTCTTTAAATTGTTGCAAGCAATCTAAGAAGGCTACCATTGCCGCATCAAATTTAGTATCCCATAAGAATCTAAAACCTCCGGATCCATACAATGGTAAAACCTTTTGGTCCTCTAACACTTCAATGTATGAATGGTTACCGAATGGTACTAAGCGGTACCTTTGGAAACAGAAATTAATTTTCCTCGCCAAAGAAGACAGAAGTAAAACAGTTTGTCCCCACGCTGCATTTATTTCTGACCAATCTACGGGTGCTGTGGGCAATCTACCTAACCTAAAGTTGTTTATAATACCAAATTGACCGGAATCAGATATATGAAATGTTGCTTTAAAGACGTTAGTTTTCTTTAGTTTTTCTAATTGTGACTGTGTGTATGACAACTGACATTCATAAAATTTCATCTGATCTTCGGTTGTCATTAAATCTTTCCGATACTTTGTGTACTCTCTCCAGTATACATCTTGTTCTTTCTCTAAACGCTCTTTCTCCTTCTCTTGTACGTCGATTTCTTCCTTCATAGCCTTCTCTTCTTTTTGTAAAGCTGATAATTCTTCTAATAATCTATTTTGTTCTTGCTTCCAGTCTTCCAATTCTTTTTCTAGGCCTTCCAAATTCAAATCTTCTTTGTCGTCTTCGAGTTTTTTTAAATAATCATTGTAATCTTTCCACTCCGCTTCAGTTAAACGTAACTGATTGTCCATTAATTCTAGTAGTGTATCTGTGCATTCATCACAAAGTGGATGATCAACATCTGAATTGTTTGATAGTAAATCAAATAATGTAGCTTTTACATGTAACTGATGACCTAAGGATGTTGTTTCCCAGCCATCTGATATGACCATGAATCCATTGGCTCCATTACCTGTAAATAAAAAATTTTGTTGTGTCTATTTTTTAAATTATAAATAATAAATTTGATGTTATAAATGGAATGTGAAAAAAGGAGATAAAATAGGAAATACATCTTTTGTTAATAGAGGCCCCAATAATCCAGTCCCAATCTTATACGAGGCCCCTTGTAATCCTATCCATTTTCATGCTACACAAATATGATTATTTTATGCATAGTTTTTCATTATTTTCATATATGTTTCATACATACATTTATTCCTTATGTATAGTTAATTACTCTTTGAAAATTTTAAAGTATTAGTGCGGAATTAATAAAAACTTAATAAGTAGCCTATATGTTTTTTCAGACTATTTTCTACATCTGTGCCAAATTTCATCAAGATCTGTTCAGCCGTTTCAGAGATACCATCAAAAACACATCCATCTAAACATTCACTTTTATAAAATTAGTAACATTTTTACTTTTTTAATTCAGAGTTTCACAAATAGAATTGTATTTGGTGTGTGATTTGTCAGATAACAAGGTACTCTTTTGGAAAATAGTTCAGACGATATAGGGTCTTAGACAGTACTCTATAAGCAGACAATATGATGGTTCAACACTGGCCTGCAAAATGTTTGTTGGATTATGGCAGGTCTATTGTAAAATTAATACTAAAGCTGAACATTACTATTAATTTTAACTTTAATTTTAACTAATTATTAATTTTAGTTTGGTTTTTTATTTGAATTAGAAGTCTAGATCAAAGGATTTAGGCACATCAAGATTATAATTTCTAAAAGGTTTTAATGTGATTTTGTAAACCAAGATTTAATATATATAAGATAGTCAATGTGTGTACATTAAATCTTGTAAATACAATAATTACCTGATTCTGACATACGAAAAGGTGGTACATAATGCTCCAAGCTCGCAGATTGCAAATCTAAATCCACCTCATTATTTCTTCTTATTTGAAGTGTTAAATCTGCTATGGTGTGTTCCCCAAGATTATTCAAGGATTCGTCTAACTTTAGAGGTTGTAGGCAACGCTGGCATGAGAAATTTACATAGGATTTGGAGTCACTCATTATTTTAATCCTCTTTCACTTTTACGTCATCAACATTGATTATAGAAGAACATCAATAATCATTCTATGTTAGGAAGTAATGTACAAACTTATTGACTTTTGGCAAAATTGTGCCAAATGAGTAATTATTTTCTGTGCAAACCTTAAATAAAATAATAAGATGAGATCACAAAGACAATTGTAGGTGACAAAATATTATGATTTTTGACAGCAGACATCTGACAGTGACATTCAGGGAACGGGGTTGCCACCATAAGGACATTTTCATCCGATATTGGCGAAAAATGATTTATTTTGAAACGAGTTTAAAATTAGTGTTTTCTTTAATAGAATGGTGAGCCGTAACACTTGTATTTCTTTTTTCTATTAACTTCTTTTGTCTAAATAAGTCTACAAAAATCGCGTAATAAACCAACAATAAACATCAAAAATAAAACAGCATTTTTTTTCTAATGTTTTAATCCATCTGTAGACTAGACAATCATTTAAACATAAAAGCACCATTATATTTACATAAATATGATATATATCTTAACAAAGGAAGCCTCACTATAGTCTAAAATATTTCCGTACAAATGTAAACTTTTAGAAATAGAAAATAACTTAAGATAACTGCACTCAACAGGTAATCTTTGAAAATAAATCGCACATTTTATATACTAGACTTATTTTTAGGACAATGATCTGAATGTTAATTTTATTTCATTAAAAAAGACTATTGGTTAAAAATAATCTTAAGTACAAGAAATCTATGTATAATTTGTTCGCAATTGTGTGCATAATCATGAAATTTTAACATAGACAATGTATTTAACTACAAATCTAAGCTGCAGAAATTAAGAAAGATGTAATTCTTTCCATATTATCAATACAACATCAACATCATCTTTACAATATCTATAAAATATGTCAAACTGTTAATTATCATTAATGTGTGTGCATAAAACAAATAAAGAAATATGACAATAATAGTACAAGTTTTTGGTCGTTTAGGAACGAAAAGATTTTCTCTACAATACCATAATAACTAAAAAATAATAATTTAATTATATCAATTTAAATCTAGGCAATATTCAGGATGCACCGCCATGAAGATAATGAGATGCGTCTTGCAGCTTGTGATAATATGGATTTTGTAGGAAAGTCTGTGACAAACCTCCTTGAGGCCCGACGTACTGCGCAGGCACTAACATTTCACTGTAAAAAAATACACGGGTTTGAAAAAAAATCTTTTTGTTAAAAATCGATTTTAAAAATAGCAACCTTTTCGTTGCGGGATAGGATTTTTTTTACACAGGAGTCTGAAATATTGTATTTGAATTTGAACAGACATACTATGGAAACTAACTATTATAAGAATTCCCGACATTAGTCAGGAGTTTAATAACATTAAGTCTTAAATTTAAATCACGTATACCTCGCAGCCACAGCGTCACCATAAATAAAATAATATAAAAAATATAACGTTAATGTACAGTCAATTTTAATTCTTAGTTCTATGTTGTTAAGGTTTTAAATCGTGTTTTCTATTCGTGTAACCCAAATTTTGTCGTCAGCCAGACCTCACGTTTTGCAAAAAAAAACATACTAGCGATACCCAAAACAATGACGTACAAAGAGTAAATTAAAAGCTGCCTGTACATTTATTTCGCAAATCGATTAGCGTCGATATGGTCAAAATATAGTCCAACCCGCATACAAGTAAATTTTATGAAATTAAAAAAAAATGGCCCTAATATCACTTCTCATTCATTGTTTTCCTTTTAATCCGCATTTAAACTATTATATATTTTACTGTAGATTTTTAAGGATTGGTCTTTAAAATAAATGAGGAAGGGCAAAGTTAACGCTTTTGGCGGTCAAATAATTGTTTTTTTTTTTACTAAATGACATAAAACCGTGTTCCTCAAACCACTATTCTTATGCACAATGGCAACCCACTGACCATTTGTTCTAAGCACACATGTGCATTTGCATTTGCTACACCATATCTATGTCCGATTGATTAATGAGACGTAATGAGGGTCGTTTAAACCATTTCAAACAATACATGCGAAAGAGAAGCATGGTGACCATATTGATTTCAAAAGCGTGGATTTTACTTAACAATCTAGTCAAGAATTTTTCTTTCCTAAAGGAATTAACCTATTATTTATTCTTTGGGCCGATACCATTAAACGATATAAGTCAATTTAATTTTTAGAAAAGTCATGGAACCTGACAAAAAATTATTAACTCCACAGATATAAAGTTTTATAACATAAAAAAAGTATTTTAACCTTTATTTATATATAATCTAATGCCAATTTTATCTTATATTAATATTTATTAAAATTTTCTATTTTTATTATTTTTATGTTGGTCACCCTAAGCGTTCAACGCACATGCTGGCCGGTGATTGATTTTTTATCGAAACTGTCACATTATGGCGGGAAGACAAACGCTCATGGACCATACAAGTTTTTTTTATCTTCTTTGAAATGTTTGTAATTTTCTAGTAACGTTTAATTACATAAAATTTGATATACTAGTTACCTCAGTGTAGTTACTATATATGCTTTTTTTGCCATTAACTAATATGAGCACGCACAAAACATTAAACTTCGTATTTATTTAAAAACGGCGTATTTAATGAATATTTGTAATATAAGAAATCTGTACTAAGGAAATGCTTAAGCTTTACATGACTCTGTGTGGCAGTATTTTTTTATTTTATCAATTGTTCAAGACTATATATCGAGTGTTATAATTCAGTCAGCTTTTAAGTTCTAACATAGTGCGCGATTGTCGAAAACCTTGAGACGGTAACAAACAAATCAAACCGTATCGGAAACAAAGGGCCGCTCATACGAAATAAAAACAATATTTAGTTTATGGTCAAATTTATGACATTGACAAGGTACGGCTCCGATTACAATGCGACATATTTATCTGGCCCGGTGAAAGAGACATTGTTATCGCTGTTAGTTTTGTTCTGTCACAAAATGTGTTTAAAATCTGGAAAATGGCACATAAGACAAGATATATCAAGACATCTCCGACAAATAAGTCCGACAAGGATAATGTGACATACTTTCGACATTGACAGGGAGCGTCTATGTGCTCCACTTTAGTTTACACAACTACTACAACAACGAGTTAAATATGTTCCTTTACCACTTTTCTATACTGACTTAATTCGGTTCTTTTTTACGTAAAGAAAGTTGGACTATAGAGAAATAGACTAAGCAAAGAGCTGCCTTTGTACTTAAACATTTTCGGGCATTTTGTGACGGGTTGAAAATTTAAACGTAAGAACACATATAGAGGGTCTATTTCGTTATGATTTTTCGTAACATTATCGACAAAATATTTCAAAATTCGTAGACGATTTGTCGTTGTTCTTTACGCTGTACGAATGTAAACAAAATATGTCCATGAATTTACAAATACTTAATCACAAATGTTCGTGCTTTTCACTCAGGTCTGTCTTAAAAATCAAAGTAAAAGTCTTACGGTCTATTCGGTTGCTGCGGAGTCCTGTCTCTCTGACGTCGATTCTTGAACCAGTTCGAGACCTGCGTGAGGGTCAGACCTGTCTTAGCGGCGAGAGCTTTCTTCTCATCAGGTGTGGGGTATCTACAATATAAATATTAAATATCACACTAAGGTACACGATTTCGTCATTAAGACTAACTTGTATTTTTTTTTTAATATTTATTGTGCACTCAAATTCCTTTAAAGGAGACCCTTACTGTAGACTTAGCATGAGAAATATACTACTTAATTGTGTGAAGCAATAAAGGTCTAGTAACTTAACATTATAATAAAGGTTTATTTTTATATTTACTTCTTATATATTAGTACGTCTATTTAAGTTTATAGACAGGCACCATCCTAATGTAATTACCTGTTTCTATAATAGCAGTCTTTCAACGCGTTCCGACTTTTCTCCTTGAAGCAGTAAACAGTTTCCTCGCCGTCCCATATCGTCTTCGGCAGTGGATACTTTTTTCTTAATCTATATTTGTCAACTGCACCTTTACAATAAAACAAAATCTCATCTTTTACCAGTACTGGATTAATACTGGCTTAAAAATATAATTTTTATTTCCTATGTCCCCTCTGCGATCTACATTAATCTTCAACAGAGAACCTCGATTCCTATTTTTCTCGTAGACTTATTAGGTAAAGTTTTGTTAGATTTTTATTTCTCAGTAAACCCAATGCTCAAGCATTTTTCAAAGTGAGAATCCTCAATTTTGTACCGTCAATATACACCCCCGAGAGATCACTGTTCAACTGATCACTTCGAATAATTGAAGTGGACCAAGTGAACCCTGGGGGTCATACTCCTCCCATATAGGAAGACAATAATCTACAAGCTTCCTATTAACTTACCTAATGGCCGTCCGCGTACTTTCTGCGCTTCTTTATAATGTGCTTTGTACCACAGATCTTGTAGACCGGAGTGGTGTCTTGGTGAGAAAGTGTGCGACTCCAGGATCGCATAGAGCTCTTGAAACACACCTCTATGGTACGCTACTAAGGCACGTGCTCTAAAATACAATTACTTAAACTATAACATAAATATGTATGGAAACTATGAAATAACTTAAGAAACCGGTTATAGCGATATCAAATGAACCGCAAATACTACAACGGATTGGAACAAGTTGCCAGCGTCAGTTTTTCCGTCCAAGTATGACGTGGAAGCCTTCAAGAGTAGAATGAATAACCATTAACAGAGCTAACACGTACCATCTATAGACCACATCACTTAACATCAGGTAGGATCGTGGCCAAGCGCTAGCATAACCAATATAAAAAACAATAACTATATCCTTTAAGATATCGTTTATTACAACTGAATATTGCTTCGTTATTTTTATAGTTATCGTATTGTTTATCAGACGGGATCTACGGTATTGGTCAGATTAACCGATGTTGTATTTGGTGGTTTTAAACTACTTTGCTTTTTATTCAGCCTCTTTTAAGGCACAAATGACGATGGAAAATAAATAAACCATGCATTACAAAAAATATTAAATTACGTTAAAATTCTATAAAATACCTCAATACGGTGTCATTTCCTCGTAGTAGTTCATTAGGCGGCAAACTCCATAGAAATGCTGCCAATTTTTCTATATCACCTCTTTGTTGCAACGCCTCACAGACGCACTGCACTTGTTCAGAATTAAAACTAAAACAACCAACCATATTATTATCTTCATTTTCAGCGAAAAAAGATGGCGGTACTCGCTCTCTATCATTTAAAACGTTATTAACATTTTCGTAATTAACAGCCGGCGCAACTTCCACGTCTGATATATTTAAATTATTCTCATTTTGAACGCAGCTTTTTATATTCTGTATTTCATTAAAATATCCCGAACGCGTCCTATCTTCGCCTTCGATTTGCGAAAAAAAGTTTTCTTGTGTCGATGGTAATTTGACATCAAATATCAAATGTTTCTTTCCAGTCAAGTAGTTTTCGAATAATTTATTATTTTCTTGAATAAAGTCTTTTTTCTCTTCGTTTTTTTGTTTGCATGAATATAATTGTTTTCCTCCAACTTCTGTTTGCGTATAATAATTGTTAATTTGATTATCGTAAGGAAATGGCGGGAGGGAGGTTTCGGATTCGCTTGTCAGATCACTGCAAGGACTCAAACGGTCCGAACAGGACTCCATGTTGGTGGATTTCATTACAATACACTATTTGCACCTGTAACAAAGATAAATTAAACTTAACCCAATATGAACACCACTTGTACAAAATATATGCAAATTCTGTTAAGAACAAGAATCTGTTAAGAATAAGAACAAGCGTTAATTTAAAAATTATAAACCCAACTATCATTTCCCTGTGACTTAGAAGTAGAATATTAATTAAATTACACTTTACAGATAGCTCACACGTAAATAATATTACCCTAGACTCCGTCGGTCAAAACGAGGATTAAAAAACATGGTATGGTTTTTAATAAAATAAAATAAAATGGGACCAAACGTCATTGACTCCGCATCAAACTAAAGAATCACTTAAAACGGATCATAAATTTCAGCGTAGTCAGTGTACACATAAAAAACAAATCGAATAGAGAGCCTCTTTTTTAAATCGGTTAAAAAAGCAAAGCATGAGAAAGAAATGCTCAGTAGCGATACGGCACTTACAGAGGCATAACTTAAATATCATCATCAATAACCTTTATCTGCCCACTGCTGGCTATAGGCCTTTCCCAATGCCTTCCACAGTACGTGGTCCTCCGCTTTCCGCAACTAACAACTTAACAAACTTTTATAACTTGACATTAACTTCAATGTATAAACCTAAAATAAATTAAATACTGATTCGAATTTTTTTTAATTAATTGTAACTAGACAATCGCTTGTCGCCAAATAAATTTCAAAGCAAACATATTGTTATATTGAGTAACAATTATAAATGCAATAATCTAGTATATTGTCAACAATTGGTTTTTATTTTCTTCCATCGCACCGGATGCGAGCTATCCGTTGGTTGACGTTTAAAAAATTTCATGCGGACGAGTAAAAATAATTCGATTTGTTTTCATAACATAACGCGACACTAACCGGAGGTTTCGGCGCAAACAACCGCGAGCAATTAGGTCACGCTTTTTATTCTAAAGAGGGTGGATTCAATGAATCCAAACTAAACCTTATTCCAATCATTATCACCCTGACGTTATCCTACTAACGTAGGGTCAACGCAACAGAACTTCGTCTTCTAGATCAGTCTGTTTTCCATCATCTCTGTCGTTACTCCCTTCTTGTCACCATTAAAGTTGTCTTTGTCATGTACAACTCATACCGCGATCGAAAATTCATTTTTTTTCATTTTTGTTTGTCACTCCGTAAGTCCGTGTATGTACTGAGTTATCTCCGAAACAGCTAGACCGATTTTGACGAGACTTTAAATGGAATGTGGCGGACGCTGATATATGATGCTTTATTTTTTTAATTCCTCAGTAACAAAGTCGCGGGCAACATCTAGTAGGAGATAGACTAACCTAATCAACACTTATAATTTCCCTTAATGACCGATTAATAACTGTGTGTCAACTAGGGAAAGAAATCTACATCAAGGGACTGTAACCATAAAATGATTTGAGTTTATCCTGTCTTTGACAACACCTCCTGATTAAGGTTCACAATTTTTCACGATCGTTAATATAAATTCATTTCAATAAATCTTCGAAATATAATTTGACTGCACTAATTTATGTAAAACAATTGGTTTTTTAAGTATTTATTTTATGAAAGTTTCAGAATTTTTTAGGCTTTACATCACGCTACGATCATACGAAACTAATGACCTACGGCGCGACGGATAATAACCAAGGGTCTAAGTTAGTTTACTGATAAAAAAAATTACGAATGTACGCAATATACGCTTTAAGATTGCAACTGTCCTAGCTTTCTCTCAATAAATAGGCGATTTCCGATGGCCTTTCTCTGGTAGTCTCGTATGAAAAATGTACATTTTAAAAATAAGAAATGTAATTAAGGAAGAGGCAAGAAACCTTTTAAATTTAAATTCCTTGAAATACAGTACTTATATATTTTGTTTTATGTTTCGCAAAAGTCAGCTAATAACATTAAAAAATTACTATTAGAATAGAGTTATGGAAATTTTAAAAAGATGGCTAAATACCATTAATTTCAAATCAAACATTCTAAATTCAAATACGATGTAATAAAAAACCTTTAAAGCTTAATGCTTTAAATTAATTAAAAAAAAAACAATTGACTATCTTACCTTAAACCACAATTTATCTTGACCGTATTAATTCTACACAATAGCACTTTTTTTTTTAATTTGACAATCACAATGGGTGTTTAATTTGACACTCGGAAATATCTTAGACACCCTCACCCACCGACGTTTCGGGGTCAAATGACAAAGGTGGGTGTCATTTCAAAGCGACAGACAGAGATAGTGAAGTGCGAAAGGGAGAGGCAAGGGGCGGCAGCGCTTATGTTATTAGGGCGGAGCTTTGATACGTCGTTTTTCAAGTTTTTTGAGTTTTTTATTTTTTTTTTAGACCATGGAATTTCCACCTTTATGCCAGGTGCGTTATTAAAGACTAGTTCTTGCCTGTGCTTTTTTTTCGAATAATAAAGGTTAAGATTTTTCAGATAACATTTCAACCTACTAGTGTTTTAGAAAATCATTCTTTTTACCCGACTGAGTTAGGGGTAAATTTTCACGCGTATGTATTGTCACCGCCTTAAGCCTTAACTAATGATCGTTGGTTTCTAAAATCAAAATCTTGGTAAAATAAAACATACCGCCACCCCCATTATTATTTTTGACAAAACAGAGATAATAGTATGTTTTAGACTATGATTTTGGTCTCAGAAACCCACGATAAAGCGATTTTGATGAAGGTGGTATCGTTTGATTTTTCCCCGAGGCGAGAGGCACTGTCAGTTGGTTATTTTATTTTCTTTTACAAATAAACTTTATTGTACTTATTACTGACTTAACTAAGTTAGTGTTTGAATATTTTATAAATTATTAAATATTTAATAATATACTCGTATATGTAAGAATATTAAAGTGTACATAACTTACAAATCAAACTTTTGTCGGTCCAAATACCGCTTTGATATATGAAACTAACAAAAACAATTCTTCAAAATCTAGCAAAATTTGCTCTTTCGTAGCAAATATTGTGCAATACACATAATTTTTATTGTACGTTGTATTTTAAATATAACGCAGGTAACATTTATTTTGTTTACTTCGGGAACTTTTTTCCAGAATACTCTATTTAATACTTATTTAAGACTTAATTAATTTTAAAAGAATGAGATATCACTGATTCCTGAAATGTCAAAGAGGTATAAACCGACAAAGTTCTCTGACACCGGGTCAGGGTCAGGGGCATAAGTTAAACTAAATGTTGACAGCTCACTAGTCTCCCTGTCTGTATAAAAAAAATGTCCTTGTACCTATACTATGTCTAGTAATTAGTCTTGTTATGGTTTTTTCTCCTATGTTATTTCGTATGTATTTGTGGGTTTTATTATAAATTAGGGGTGACTAGGCCATTCTCAACCACGTTAGCCCAGTGCGGGTTGACTTCACACATATCATTGAATTTCTTCTCAGATATGTGCTGATTTTAACTAACCGTACGAAAACTTTAATTAGCGGAAAAAGAGAGCAAACAAAGTAACGTTTCACGTGATATTAAATGACTGTGTAATGCATATCTCAATTATATACTTCCAAATCAAAATTTCTAATTCATTGAAAAAGTAATCCGTCAGCACTATGTTAATAAAATCGTTGAATTATATCGTTTGAACTAGCTCATTAGTAACACTATCATTAATCTGAAAGGAGCTACCGATTGAATTTACCAAGAGATTTGAATACTGAAACACCTCTAGAAAAACATGTTACTATCTCAGTTTAGACAACGAGAACGAAAGTGATGACAATAGGGATTTGATGACTGATTGAGCCTTAAAAACATTTGTAATTGTTGACTATATTAAGTTGTAAGAAGGTTAGATAATGAAAATGCAAACTCCGCGGACGTCATAGAGTCTGTCCATTCACACGGTTTCCATATTTCCTGTCGATGTAATTAAAAAACAATTCACAAAGTCGTAAGCAATCTTTCGTAACATGATAAAAACATAGCTGTCTCAAATTATTATCTATACGAAATTGAACTCTGATATTGTTTTTTTTTCGACAGACCTACATCTCCTGCCATGCCAGATCGACTTCACCTAGTCATCCTTTACTTGTTAGAAATGCGGGAAGAAAAAAGGAACTAACCGCGATAGATGCGCAGAACAGATACTGTTGTTGTCGACTCTACCACTGTTAACTTACGTGTCTTGTAACTTACGTGCTCTGGTTAAGCGTGAAAGAGGTATTAGTGCATCTAATGCTGACTTTACCATTATTGAAAAAAGTAAACAAAGTAAACTTACCCTCCGGCATATCCTGATCAGACCAAAAGCAATGTTACTTCTTACCTGAAGCTTTTTTTATAATATAAGGTGACAAAAGAACAAGCCACTTGGATTCGCTGAAATAGCGAAGCGACCGCTGCCAATTATTATTTACAATATGCTGCTTGTACCTTTAATATACGGAGAAGGAAGCGCCTCCTACGTCCAATTCTCTTTTTCTTAATTTCCTTATAAGAAAAGGGTGGGAAGAAAACGTAGGCTAAAATTAGACCTCCGACACGCACACTCAACAGACGAAACGCAGAATTGATTCCATTTCACGCCTGTCTTCTGTGTGGTCGTGGTATTTCACCGGTCGAACCGGCCCATATATCTGTGTTAAATTCCAATATAATTTGTTGAACCGTTTTGAACTTATCGAGTAAAATGTGAAGCATATCCCACGGGAGTCACATTTCCAGAATCATAGGTAGCATACCTATGTGTTCTTCCAGACTGTTCTATATACGATACTAGCTTTTACCCGCGACTCCGTCCGCGCGGAATAAAAAATAGAAAACGGGGTAAAAATTATCCTATGTCCGTT
>DWMU01000016.1:0-17878 GCA_018246175.1 Papilio zelicaon
GATATATACAGCTTACACTGTCTGCAACGGTGCATTTTTACTGGCGAAATTTTCTTTTTAAGTTGAAACACCAGAATATAGAGCACTTCGAGATAGTTGTACAGAGGCCTGGGTATTATTTACCTGTACTTCAAGCCACATGGGAATGCTTTCACACAAACAATTAGTTGTTTCCCTAGATGTGTTCAATCTAGTCACTTCTATTATGACATATTCTACGGAAAGCTCATTATGTGGCTCATTGTACTATTATAAAATGCTCATGAAAAAATAGTGAGATACGATTATTAAAATACATAATTATATTTTTATAGATTTTTTTCAACATCTACTTTTAAACAGACAAATAAAAAAAATTGTTTCCGAAAAACAAAATCGACAATCTAATGAGACAATATTTTGGTAGTGCAGTCACATCTAGACAACGCATATCTACGCGCGAGTGTTCCGGGCACGTGAAGTGGACTATAAATTCCGTCCTTTGTGTTCTTCAACAGTATTCCGTGGCTTTTTTCGGATGCTTTTATAAATGTCCGGTTGCAGAAACTTATAAATTTCTCTTTGAAACTCTAGTTGGCGATGACGTTTGAAATTTATCGTCTTCGCGTAGACAATGGATACGATTCAATGACTAAATTATCCGCATTAAATTTTAGAGAAGCATTAGACCGAAGTGTATCGGTAGTGTTATTCTATGGTACATTTGCTGTATCTAATCTATACTAATTTTATACAGAGGAAAGATTTGATTGTTTGCATTGAATAGGCTCCGAAATCACTGAACCGATTTGAATTTTTTTACACAGTATAGGTTTTCATACTAACCTGGGTGACATAGAAACGGAAGGCAACTGTTACATTTTACACAACGAATAAATTTTCAAATTTAAATGAAAATGCTTGATTTCTTATCTCAAATTGCTTATTATTTCAGTATTTGTAACTAACTGTGAAACTGTGATATAATTTATATTTAATAAACTTAATAAACGTTTACTAGTCTTTTAAATGTTTTTGAAAATAATATTTGATCGTTTTCCGGAAAAAGAGTTAAAAAGGCTTGTGAATAAACAATTTCCAGGCAATATTTACAAACGAAACGACAACGTCGATTTGTTATTGAGTGGTGACAAACGCAGCTTTCAATATTGTTGTCACGTTTCAAATGAATGGAGGAGGGAAAATAAGACATTTCACCATTTGTTTAATTTAAAAAAAGACCTTTCCTTACACATTTAAATGTATTTGTTAGGATATTTGAAGATTATAAGAAATATTCAGTTTAAGTACAAAGTATCCTACATAACATCTATATAAATAGTACATATAATATTTTTTTTCTTTACAGTTATTGATAATATCAAATTTTATTCGTCGTTATATACTGTTAGAATTTCTGGAGGTTATTAAATCTGCGGAAAACTTTGACGGACGGATTTTGACCTAATTTACTGTTAGGATGAAGCGTTTCATGATGAGCAAACTATAAGTCCCCACTGTGGGGCTCGGAACCTACCCTAAGTTAGGTACCGTCCAGTTTTTGTTGGTAGACTTTACACATATCTTTGAATTTCTTCGCAGATATGTGTAGGTTGCATAACGATGTTTTCCTTCATCGTAAGAACCTCGGATAAATGTACAAATGTAAGTCGAAAAACATATTGGTACATGGCGGGATTCGAAACGAAGATCTGCAGATTAAAACTCAATTGATTAACCCTTGAGCCACTGATGTAAAAAAATGAAGTGTGTAATATAATCTATATATATAAAAGAAAGTCGTGTTAGTTACACCATTTATAACTCAAGAACGGCTGAATCGATTTGACTGAAAATTGGTGGGCATGTAGCTTATAACCAGGAATAGGACATAGGATAATTTTTACCCCGTTTTTTTTTTTTATTCCGCGCGGACGGAGTCGCGGGTAAAAGCTAGTATTTTATATTCAAAAGTGAGTTTTAACTTTATTAGTGGCAAACACACTTTTATTCAATTAATTTCAAACCTTCAGCCATGCTGTTGACGTCATTAATCTATTCAAAGATAATTCAGTCTCTATCAGATGACTGAGCGCGATAGCTTCACTTTGTAACAGAAGGAAATGAAATGTCACGGGTCAGGGAGCATTATGATACTGAATTAGTGACTATGGATAATGGTACATTGAAAATTAATAGTACATTTCCTTTCTAATGCAATTAGAGTTCACAGAAATGACTATCATGTCTATCACTATCAAAGGATTGAGAACCGAATAAGTAATTAAAAACTTTGAAAATAATTCAAATTAATTTATGCATCCAAATAGTGTATCCATCCATACATTCAGCCTCGTTACGCCCACTGCTGGGCATAGGCCTCCCCCAAAGATCGCCACGATGATCGGTCCTGTGCAACCCGCATCCATGATACTCCCGCAACCTTGACCAGATCACCAGTCCATCTTTGTACATATTTAAAATATAAAAACATACAGTTAGAATCTAAGAGCAATGATAAGGAATGTTCAATACGATATATTTTTTATCTTTTAAAATACAAATCAAAAGAAATCTTTTAAAGAACTGAAATCCGGGCACTGTTACCTTTCACTTTCGCTGGCTCCCTCTTACAAAAAGGTACTTTTTATTAGCTTCAACGTTGCAAACTTTCAATGCGCCAACATCAAAGCCTGCAATAAGCTACGTTACAAGCATCTACGAACCGGATAATTTCAGGGGAGTATTCAATCAGTGGCAATACTGAGACGGTACCCGTATTAATCCGTGAATTATCAAACGGACTATTTTCCAATCAAAGAACGTAAAATGCTTTAAGGTTTTTTTTATTTAGGAATTAATAAATTAATTAGTTTTTTTGGTGTAAGCATTTATTTATCTTTATTACCTTAATAGGACTGAAGGTAATATTGACTACGATATTGCATAATTTACATAAGTAAGTAGAATTAAAAAGTATATTTTTACTAAATGGAAGTGGTCATTCTTTGAATTTCTTAAGACATCAATGTTCATTTCTTTTTTTTTAACCACTTAAATATTATTTAATTAAGGACGCTCTTCATTTATTTGGCAATTGTAAATGTAAGTCATTTGTCGAATTCCGCTTGACTTTTTTGTTTTCATTTCGTTGGAGACAGCTAAATACTTAAGCGATTTCTCTTGTTTGTTTAAATATAACATGGAAACGCTTTAAGGACTTATTAGTAAAATTAAGAATAAGTGTTGCTATATAAACTTAATCTGGCTTTTATTTTGTACATATTTAAGATGCAGAATGAAAAAAATGAACAAATTATCGCTTATTTAAGTCAACGCATCAATCATTATTTTATAATCTACATTTAGTGAGTATGCGAGTTACTTAAGTATACTTAAAATAAACGGGATTCTTATCACGATTAAGCTTTAACAGATGTCAGCCCGTGACAATGACGCATGCAACTTTGCACAAACATCGCGAGCTCAAATAGCTTAATTGTGGTAAGAATCCCCTTTCTTACGAATAGTATACTAGTTTTACTACGAAAGTTTAAAGTAATATACTTAAAATAAGTTATTAAATGTAAACAGATGAAAAAAAAAAACATAATCTCACTCGCTCCTTCGTTTTCCGCTACATTAATACAGACGTGACTGTAATGTTAAGCTGAAAAATGATTGTCTACGCCTAAATAAGACGATGAAAGCTATTTCATTCAGACAAGAACCATTCGTGAAAAAATCACTCAATTATTTATGTAGTCTTTAAAAATCTTTGTCGGCTTAACTCACATGAACCTTTTTTTTGGAAATTTTTAATTTTAATTTTTTTTCGGCATTACGCTGGTATATTATTGGCCATTAAATCCCTGAAGATATGGTTCAGTGACGTATTTAATAACCGGAACCAGTAACCGGAATTATATTGTGTGGTTTCTTAAAGGTCAAGTCAGAAAACTTGAGTTGTACGAAAACTTATTTATCAAATTTAATGTTAAGTTCAGCTGATGACGTGATATATTAATTTAATAGTCCTATATATGGATCATTGTATTTATAGTACTGATTTTGAGGCGCCAAGGAGTCCGCCACAGACTATAAAACCAGTTATTCTTATTGCTTTGAAGATTGTTCATGCAGCATCCATGTTAAGTAGTTGTTTACTTTCTAAAGTATTCGGAATAAAAATAATACTTACAATTTCTTATTTATATTTTCTTTTGTTTCCTTAAAACACATTATATTTAATGCATGAGATTAAAAGATAAAAAAGGTATTCTAATAAAAAAAAGAAAGTGTGGATTCGTATGAAACCTGGCATGTTTTTTGGCTAGGATACATTACTACAAAAGATCGTGCATTCGTATGCTTTATTCTGGCAATAAAACACGACCGTCAGCTCGCAATGGAAGCTTAAATAAAAACAAATTGAACAAGGCTTAAAAACAAACACCAAAAATTGTAAAGGTGGAGTTACATTATCTTTTTTATTTTTTATTTCTATCTAGAACTTTGTCATTAATAAAAAGTGATTTGAGATAAAACATTTTGTGACCTAACCCTCTTAATTCTTCTAACGTGGTAAGAATCATTTACCGTCTCAAAGTATAACTGTTCACTAAGGGAGGTCAGTAGTGTCGATTTCTCAAATGAAACATATACTACGGGAGAACACTTAACAATGCATGCGGCAGTTAATATACGAAATGTACCAACGAATTTTGAAGTCACTAAATTTTTAGGTACAAAATTTATTCTCCGGTGTAACACAGCCTTAGTTCTCTGACGTCACAGCGTCACCTCCACCACAGACTTTTTTGGGTCTGGACAAATTGATTCAATTAAGGGGCGGCTACTAGCGCTGGTGTGACCTTTTTGTTCATTTCAAACTTGCTTTGAAACTGTGCTTTTGATTGCTTTATGCTTGTGATTTGTATCAGTGATAGTGTTAACTTGAAATATCACTGCCAAAACATATCATATATAACATATGGTATCTCTTATTTTCAATGAGAGTGAAAGGATAAACAATATATTTGCAAGTTATTCGATATTAAAACTTATTGTTTTGTGTATTTATTTATATTTATTTGAAAATGTTTTAATATAATTTCATACCTACAGCTCCAAATTCAAAGTTGATTATTTGTTTAACCGCAAGATTAAAGTTTTTGAAGTGGCAAAAGTTTGTCGGAAATATTATTAAAGTTATTTTGTTCACAAATAATTATTACTTCAATAAACAAGAAACTTAACCTTATATTTAGATGATGGAGAGTTTTGTGGTTTATTGGGTTTCATTTTATAAATCAAAATCGTTTTTAAACGGGAATGTGGTTCAAACAAAACAGAGACAAAAGTTATTATAACTATGAGTACAAAAAACAATTCTTAAATTTAGAATTAATTACTAAACCATTGTTACAAATATCACGTACTTTAGAGCGTGACTGTACTCTTGGCACACTAAACAACGACTGATGCAAATGCGATCTGCTAATGGCGCGTGTGAATCAATAGCACAAATGCGACGCGAATAGTATCCGCAAATCCCTGATACAAATCCGATAGCAATGGAACACATTTTTTAACGAACAGATTAACCAAATAAGTGTTACAAAAGGCAAAGAACATGGCAGAACTCATTTTCTTTAGTTAAAATATAATTCTTACATCTTTAAATGAAAATAAATATATCTGATAATATCCCAATCATTGACTTTCTCTGTTGGAACACTAGTATAAGAACTTAGTGTCATCCCTTTCATACCCATTGATAAAACAGAGAGAAGAATATATTTTAATACAATTGCTACAGTAGTAGAGTTCCACATTTATGATCAACTAGCTTTCGCCCGCGACTTCGTTCCCGCGAAATTTAAAAAAAAAAGGAAACGGGATAAAAAGTATCTTATGTCCGTATCCTGGTTCTCAACTACATACCCATGAATTTTCAGCCAAATCGGTTCAGCCGTTCTTGAGTTGTAAATAGTGTAACTAACACGACTTTCTTTTATATATATAGATGTATCAGTAGCTGCTGGCAAGTTAATTCAACTAAATAATATTAAGAAAATAAATAAATATTTAAAGTACGTACAAAATATAAATCAGTATATTCTCTTTGTGCCTAACATTGACATGTCCGCCATTACGTAACACATTGTAACAAACATTGTACGCAACTAACAGATGCTTTTTGCTAATCAGTAGTCTAACAAAGCATCATGGAAAGCTTGAGTTATCGCACCGCATGCAGATTTGGCTGCTAACTATTTGTTAACATGGCGTTTATACCCTAATTGCGTTTAAGATTTATAGACACGCTATTGTTCGTGTGAAGCATGGCTACAGATTAGACAATGTTTATTTGAAATTTAGTGGTTTTTGCTACGTTTAATTTTAGATTTATCTATACATGAGCTTTTTCAAATCTCTGTATAGAATACGAAGTTAACGTTTTTTTAAAACAGAGATTTAGGTCTCAGAAACCCACGGTAAATCTGTTTAGTAATCATTAAACGTCAATTAAAACAATAAAAATGGTGAGGCAAAATGTGAGAACACCTAATATGGCTCGAATCCAATCTTATGAGAATGACAGAAGTGAAAATAGGCAGAAAAAAAGAAAACTTCACAGGAAAAATCAAAGCAAAATTAGACGTGGATCCATGAACAGAATCGCACAGACAAGAGAACGTTGAAAGTAACTCTACCGATAAGACAAAGTCACTACTGTTCGAAGTAGTATAGAGAAAATGAAAGATACCATACTCGTATATTTCATATCGTAACCCTTAGAGCCGATGGAAGCAATATGAATATCTCATTTTATGCAGCGTGTATGCGGCTGAGCGGATTCCTTGCTCCTCGTGCAAAATGCATCACCTATTTATGCAACTTTATTGTGAACTCTCTCGGATGCGGCCATTTTAAAAGATTCATACGTAAATTCACCGCGATGCGATAATAGCGAAACTTGAATTTGAAATTCGAACGTGCCGTTAAAATTTTAATATTTTGTTTTATTTCCATTCGTCAGACGCTTCTTATAAGAATTTAGAAAACAGTTAAATTAACTATAATAGTTATTGTACCTAGAAAACACTATTAAGCCAAAAATTTGAATAGTTACGCAGAGAATAGGATCGTAATTTTCTTATCACTCTACAAATATTCAATTTACTGATCCGAAATCCAAACACATTTAACTCACTCAAAAGTGTCATCTGTAAAAATTGATTTTTCACGCATAAGCTGTAAAAGCATATTTTCACTAACTTGTTCCAGAAAGTTCTGAACGTAGACCATTTTCATCTGTGGTCAAAAAAACCGGCGTCGACTGGCGGTGTCGGAAAACAAAACCGAGACATAAGGGTTCATTTAGACATAAGCTGGAATCGTACAAACAACGGTCGGTAATCGCTTCAGAGCGAGACAAACGTATGGGAGTACATGAGAGCACTATATCGCTTCTGACGTCATCGCCGGTCAGTTCTACGTACGTTTTCGGCTTATGTCTGAATGTGCCTTAAGAATAATTCGGCGCCCGATTCGAGTGTGAGGGAGAGGGCGGATGTTTTTTTGAAGGAAAAATGTACCAGTGTTAACCGCAAGTTTTTTAATGTAGCATTTAACTCTTAAGGATTAACCATCAAATATTTCGTCAAATTTTACGTTTTTGTCAATTTATGATGAATAAATAATTAATTGATGTTAGTTGAATATGGTCAAACAAATTTGGCAAACAATTTGACTGTCTACATTTTATGTTTTATATGTAATTTTAAACAAAGTAAATAAATAATTAAAAGCTTAATCCAATAAAGATACAAGATGCAAATAGCACGCTTGTAACGCGTAAATAGAACTTCCTTGAACGTGTTCACAAACATGTCGTATAAATGCATTTGCATTCAAATTTAGTGCAAATGTTCACTTAAGCGTGATCTGATCTTCGTACTTGGCAAACGTTGGGTACAATCATTTAACGTGTCTTGTGAGTCATTTAAATTCACTAATATACAATAAACATTATACGAAATTTTTCTAAATTGTTTAAACTTTCCTGAGACATTATAGTAAAATAATTATGAACCGCTTAACTCACGCGTGATCGTAGTTGTTGATGTTAGCAGTGTAGTCGATCGTAGTTCTTCAATTCGACTCAATATAAGGGTTCGAAACTATGTAGTTGGTGCCGTCATCGGACGGTAACACGTGAGTTAAGCTGTTCTTAATTAATTTAACATTTTGTTCATGAACCTAAACAAGTTGACGACCATAAGCCACTGAGCAACTTTTGTATGTTGAATAAAAACAATACCCAGATCTCCCTCAGTTTCTTTGAAAATAACAGTGATAAAGATAGATTATGTTAGTTGAAGTCCTTGGTACAAAAACACATTTTCAAGAAACAGGTCTGTCCACTTCTCATTTCCTTCTACTTAGTAAATTATAAGAATTCCCTTGTTCAGGATGTTCCCTTTAAAGAATTAGGCGCCTTTTATTGGCTCGAACGCGCTGTAAACGATTCGCCTCGACAGACATCAAAGTCGAAGTTAATTCAATAAACCTTAATACTAGTCCACGTCGACGGAATCTGTCTAATCAAGGACGACGGAGGAAAAGTTTTTTTTTTTTACTTCAGCCTAATAAAGGTAAAATGTGTCGAATGTTCCGCCAGACGGCTCAGATCGGGACTGATAATGAAACTGGCTGGAAAATTTGTGACAAACGGTCTCTACAGTTATTTAAATTAAAAAGTTAAAGAAGAAAGCTGACTTTTACAAATGACTATATTAACAAGTGCGTTGTTAATATAGTCACTTGTAACAAGTTTTAAATCATTAAAACAATTTTATATCGTCTAACACCGTATTATAAAATGTTTATTTTTTAATTTAACAAAATACACTCTGATTTCCCGAAGTATTTTTACTATCACAGTTGACACATTTGCTTGAGTGGTCTGCAAATTATCTATCCCAAATATACGGCAATTTAAATAATGAAATATATACAGTAATTTCCTTAAATTTACTCAATTTATTCGTCTTACCTTTTAAAAAAAGATCATATTGCCTACTTTTACTTCATAAACGTGGTCAAATAACCAAATGATATTTAATAAAGTATATCATTTTGAATAGGTACTTGTTAGTATCAGAACGGCGCCACATTTTCCTCATCAATGGCGCTGAAAATTACTGGAATTATATTCTGACAAGCGACAACCGTTTGCGGTGGTTCAAATATTGGTGGGCGGTTTATCATTATTGTTTGAATATAGGTATTCTTGTAACTTTATATTACCTTTTAATAGCCTTATTCCCTTGTCATTAGTTCAAAAAAAATGTGCCATAGTTTAATTCAAACTATTACTATTTACTAATTAACAAAAATTAATACAAAAACAGTTTTCTGTTAGAAGAGTTTTAAGATCTATGACTATCAAATTTATAGCATACTAATTATCGCTTGTGACTTCGTCCGCGTGGAGTTAAAAAAACATAATAAGTATCCTATGTGTTTTCCAGGCTGTGATCTACATCTATGCCAAATTTCATCTAGATCCGTTAAGCCGTTCTGGAGATACCTCCAAACAAACATCCATCCATCTAAACATTCACATTTACAATATTAGTAAGATTGCTAAGCTTTGAATATCGTCAAAAATATAAAGGAAAGGTTTATTGAGAAGAAATTAACCTTTAACATTAGTAATGACCTCGTGGTTTTGTATGCAATCTATTCCCAGTTGCAGCTCATCGCGTAGTCATTAGCTTGCGTTTCAAAAAGCCCGTGCGTTCGCACCCCGCTGGACCCCCGCGGCTCCTCGTTGCACCTCCGCAGCAACCCCGGAGAGACACATTAGTCGCCCTGTTCGCCTATTCAAACTCATTCGTCCATTGCTAGTGATGTATATATAAAAGTCTATAAAGATTGTTAAAATGTGTCGATATTTTTGAAGTGACACTTTGTCACTGAAAATGTGACAGGACGAAATTTAATTAACAGTTTTTTTTGGATTGGATTATAACTTTAAATACAATGTAACTAGGGATTGAAGAAAGTTATTATCGATATGTTATATCGATATATTATGTACATTTCTAAATTCACTAGTGAGTCGTTATCGCTGACTGACTGGCCGCGGCGGATGACGCGTGACGTTAGCCGACGCCTGAGAGAACTTGAAAGCAAATGTCGAAATTTTACATTCCACGGCCCGTGCGCTAGAGAGCGCTTCAGTTCTACTGTACTCCATTCACATGAATCGCTTTTTTAATTGAGTAGGTTATAAGCATTAACGCCGTGGGTAGTAAGGTAAAATGAATAGTAAGATTTGAAATCAAGGCATTGAAAGCCGTTTGAACAAGACCTTTTAATTCGAATCTGGTTACTTACACACGCAAGTATCGATTATTATTCTGTGATAGACGAGTCTCGCATGCTCAGCAATTTAGTCATAGATATATTTCCATATATATTGTAGGCATACAAATCTTGCCCTAACATATAAAATATTCTAATAGATCCAAAAATATATATTATGTATCTTTTAGAAAAGTTTTTACATAGATTTTCGATCTCGTCAGCAGGGGGTGCAAGTTTTGAAATGAGCAAAAAATAAATAAACATCCTTGAGATGAGACAGTGTAAAAGCTTTGATACCGGGACCCTTCAAAGTTAAAGTGGAATAAAATGTCGTCAAAGCCTAAGTGTACCTGCTCGTAATTTACAGAGCAGGTAATTTAGAATTAGTGTCTCTTGCCTTTTGATACGTGAGATTTTTTTTAATCTGACGTCACTGATCATAGGGACTTGTTAGATCGACACGTGCGACTCGCGTGCCGGCGCAGAATACACTAATTGCTTATAATAACCAACCCCCTTTTATTTCCATTTGCGTTGAATATTGCGTACTAATTGATGCGTATTATTTTAGTGTGAGAGTGCACACGTTTTTATGTTCTTTCGATTTTTATTGTTGATGTGAAAAGCTAATATTTTTGAGTGAACTTTTGTTTTCAATGAGAGTTGATTTTAATGTATTGTTTTTTTTTAGCAATGAATAGGCTTCCTAAATATGTCGTGTCATTAAATTCGAGTTGAATGTTGTTGATGTTGATGTTTGAATAATGAATCTATATATATAAAAGAAAGTCGTCTTAGTTACACTATTTATAACTCAAGAACGGCTGAACCGATTTGGCTGAAAATTCAAGGGTATGTAGTTGAGAATCAGGATACGGACATAGGATACTTTTTATCCCGTTTTCTTTTTTTTTTAAATTCCACGGGAACGAAGTCGCGGGCAAAAGCTAGTTCAAAATAAATTCTTCACAAGTAGCGTTTAATTACTATGTTGTATTTTTGCATACAAGAAAGATCTGTTCTTTCCTTGAAGGGTAGAGTCAATGTTGTATTCTTGAAAGCGAAATCTATATATATAAAAGAAAGTCGTGTTAGTTACACCATTTATAACTCAAGAACGGCTGAATCGATTTGACTGAAAATTTTTGGGCAAGTAGCTTAGAACCAGGAAAAGGACATAGGACAATTTTTACCCCGTTTTCTATTTTTTATTCCGCGCGGACGGAGTCGCGGGTAAAAGCTAGTGATAAATGAAAAGAAAACTAAAGAAAAGAGAAGATTCATAAGTCGTATGAAATCTGTGTTTTTAACTTTATCAATTTAAATGCTGAAGATTTTTTTTATTTTGGGTTAACATGTTTTACACATTTTTAAAATTACATTATAATTAGTTTTTTTTTTTTCAGTCCGCCGCTATTTTCCTAAGATTTAAACTGGTGACGAAGTAATATAGAAGTTTGAGGGGTACATAAATTTATTATAATTTACAACTTTTTTGTTTTTAAATTTCGTCGACCGCTGTGACTGCTTCGTAGCAAATAGGATTTGGTCGCGCCGCGAACAACTAGCCATCTGTGCCCGAATCTTTATGTGACTACATACGGTCTATAAGAATGTTTTATAAAAAAATTGTAAGCGTTATGTGAAATTTTAAGCAACATTAAAATGAAGAAGATTGAGTTAACTCTAATTTGAAGACGACATTCAAAATAATTGAAGAGATAATATCTTACTTTATAATTTAAGCTTCGAGAACAATTTTCTGAGACTATATCAAAACACAGACACAATACACCTTCACCTTCAAAACACTTTGTTACGTTGGAACATAGTGGCCTAAACAATATGCAGTTGTCTAATCTTTCTATCCGTGTGTATCGTATATATAACGGTCGTTAAAATTCAATTGATAGTCGCCGCCCGCCGCGCGGAGTCCATCTCAGATCCCCACGCGGACGTAATAAGTCTATAGAGGCTGCATAATTGCAAATCATTTGCGGGTTTTGTCGACACGGAATGAGGGTCGCGGTTCCTTTTGCTATTGAAACACGTTTGTTTTAATATGTAGTGAGATTAACACAATCTCACATAAGACAGAGTAGGGTTCTTTAGTAGGATACCTTTATTAATCATTCGATAAATAATAAAAAATATGTAAACTTATTCATAATACTTGTGTGTCAATAATTTTGACTAACTATAACCTATACAATTTTAATTGGACATTTTCGCTGATTCCTATAATTAAAGTAGTACGAACTTAGTTTTTAAATTTAATAAATAATTAAAATAACAAAGTGATATAAAATAAATTGTAATTATGTTACAAAATCATTGTTGGCATTTTATGGGTTATTTTCATTCTTAATGTATTCAAGGAGCGGTTATAAAGTGAAGAGCCGCAAAACGCCCGCTGTGAGCGTAATAAAGACAATAATTATCGTCTCATTTTACTGTTTACAGTATTACTTAATATTATTATTCACTGCTGTTATATTACGAAAGATTAAACGTTCTATCGATCTTAAATTAGAGACGTGTATTTTATAAATTATTCCTGATAAAGAATAGGTGTTAAGAATTAACAGAAATTAAAAGAAGAAAATTGTCTGGAAGAAAATATCTTATAAGGTACAGATATCAAATATTGACTTTTATATAATTTATAATACAAGTACATACATGCTATTTGCTAAACACATGAATAACGCGGGATCTACAGAAGCACAAACTATTAATAGTAAAAAGGTCTTTTAATAAAAAGGTTAAAAAATGCCAAAATTTACTTTTACAAATAAAATTATATACTGTATTGAATATGTTTTATCGTTACGTCTATATTTTCCTAGCTTTTCCATGGCATTTCTTTTAAAAGATGAGTCATTTCTTCCCCCACGTACGGTTCAATGTCACATTATTGTACACAGTATAAAACTCACATAGAACTTCTAGATTATTCTACAATCATCTTTAAGTAGATTACATAAGGTGCAGATTCCTATGTATACAAATAGTTTTATAAAAGTAAGCTATAAGAATTTGTAATGGGGATTCGTAATTATTCGCGTAGGGGAAGTTAATAGATAATACGATTGGCATTTATTTAAATTCATTAGATATTAATGAAACATTTTTTCTTGTACTCAATAAGGGCGTTATTAAGAGCACCCGAAATCGACGTGATTATGAATGTGGAAGAAACGAGATAGGTGTGTGAGGATTGCGCCAAATGAAAGCTAATAGCGTCTGCCTACCGTTTTGCGATGCGGGCTGGGTTTTGTTGTTGTTTTTTTATATTATAAAGTGGCAAACAAACAAGCGAACCCCTGAATTGGCGAAGCGACCGCTGCTCATCAAGGTCCGTTGCAGATGCGTTGCGCAACGCAGGAGGGGACGCACAGAACATTTTTCCTTCCTATGCGCTCCACCCTCCGCTGAATTCACTTCCCCTTCCCATCACGTGCTTATAAGAAAACGCTGGGAAGGGAATCAGGACTAAAGTTAGGCCTACGACACGCAAAAAATATTGTTGCTTAATTCATTTTTAAATACACAGTAGATCTGTTGTAATACATATGTGTGGCAATATTAAAGTAGTTTCAAATGGAGACAAGTAGACAATTATTCTTTAAAATTTTAAAAGTAGTAAGTTTCGTCGGCTATTGTCGTTTCTAAAACAATAGTTATGCGGGTGGGATGTTAAGGAAAAGGATAAATCGTCTGACCAAGATAATGTACATATAATTCAGAGTTCTATCGATAAAAAGACATCGAAAATGGCTGGAATCCTTCCAAGCATTAGAAATGCTTTTTATGGTGTTTCCCGTTCTTTTGTTTTTAATGGACATTCTTTGAAATATATATAATATAGGACATTATTATTCTATGTATTCGGCTTGGATATAATATAACCGATAGATTGTGAACTATATCAGCTAATAATAATCAGCCATATTATAAAATGTCATTGTATAATAAAATTGATATACTTATTTGAAGATTGAAAATGCCGTTAGACAATACGCTTCAGTTCCCATTTCCTTTTTTCCTTGTCAATTTTAACCTTTAGAAACTGAAAAAAAAAAATCAATTCACAAAGACCTTTCCCCTGTCCTGTAGGGGACGTTACAATGAAACTATCAATAAAAATGTTCCGTTTGCAACAAGCGCGTTCCCTCGGCTCGTAGGGCTGTGCAATTATCCAGGGGTTTCGTTAATTCCTTACGTGCTTAACGCCATTAGCGCGGCTTATTTAACACCCAGCCCTAGCCACGCTACTGTTTGATTGGCCTGATTAAGTCTAAAGAGATTTGTGATCATTATACTTGCATTAATGTCGAAATAATCTCAGTTTCGCCATTTACGTCCAAGCAGCAAACTACAAAGGAAATAATACAAGTACTACTAAAAGCGAACAAACTCCTAACAATGAAGGAAGAAAACCAATCCAATCCATAGCGATATGTCAGATGACGTCACTCGTGAGTATATTGTAAATCGAAATAAAATTATTACGAAATAGAATGGTTTCTATGTATTAACGTTACGTAGCATCGTAATAAAAAAAATCAACTTTGTCTATGACATAAAAAATGTATTTAATGTCAACAAAAGTAATTAGACGACTTAGCATTCTATATTTCCATTCATATTCCATATAACAACAAAACTTTCCCCTAACAACAAGATCCAAAGTAAAACAGTTCTTCTAAGTTTTTTTCCTGTTAGCAAGTTTTATCTTATATCAGCAACTAGCAGAGCTGTAGCGAGTCAGTAAATCTGGTGCGTTGGGCCGGCCGTCTAGATGGTATCTTCATCCCTCTGCGCAGGGGGGCCGCCGACGTAATTGGTACCGATGCCGCCGAGATAGCGACCCCCGACGCTTGATTAAATGTGCAGATGCATATTTGCCTCCAATCGATGAGATTTGTTTTTAACGAAACGCACAGTAACTGTGATTGAATTGGGAAATGTAGATAAAATGTGTTGCCATAAAATTATATTTCTTGCATTACTTTTTATAAATTTTGTGCTTGGAAAATTGGGAAAATATAAATTTCAACATTACGTGATTTTTAGTTCAAAATATATAAACTATAATACGTCTAATGAAATTATCAAAAAGTAGAATAATTTTTGGAAGTTATTTCAGTACTTATTATTAACAACATTATTTGAAAGAATATCGAATGGCGAATTCGCTCTTTATTAACAAGTTAAGATTATTTACCTTATTTGATTTTGCACACCGTACTTTTAGTTACTATAACAAACTGTATGTAATTTTAGTGTCATTAAAATGTTTGGAAGTATTACCAGAACGGATCTCGATGAAATTTCGCGTAGATGTAGAACATAGTCTGGAGAAGCACATAGGTTACCATGTATTTTCAACCCCGCGCGGACGTCGCCGGCGACAGCTAGTAATTAAATAAGTAGGTTTTGATACTTAGAGTATGGGGACTTAATCACTATTAAACAATTTTGCTTACACTAATGACGTCACGATGACATAGTGTTAGAGATGGGGTTGCTCGTCGGTGCTCTGTAATTAAACGAAATCAGGGTAATTCGGGACGCGGTGTGCGCAGAGGTTTTTGCTCGTTAGCTATCGCATAGGGCTGCAGTGAAAGCGATTATATAAAATATTACATAAACTTACATATAATAAACATATTTAACATACTAATACTACTATCAACATAATATATTTACTATGGTAGAATTTTTTGGAAACGAAATAAGTTGTCTACTTCGTCTAGTATTTGATTGCTTTTTAAACAGTAGTTCATGTCGATTATTACAGCTATATTTAAATCAGTTAAATTTCAATTAAGGAGAAAGTATTCAAAATGTTATAGAAAAATTGTTAGAATATTGCTATTTTCTAGTCAGATTGTAAAGTTAAAAAAAAAATAATTGTTATAGTTAATTTTTTTTTCTACGCTGTTAGTGTGACCCCACCGCTCTACTCTATTGGGCATAAAACCGCTGCGTCATCGCCGCTCAGATTGCCGGGCCCACACCGCAAGGGTTTTGCGGTCCAAAACGATGTTTGTACCACAACTATGTTCAACGTACCGTTTACCTATTATGTTTTACTATAATCCAAATGAATACGTGACTATCCTTTGTATTATATTGTTTTATTGTATCCGAGATATTAGGAATAATAGATAGATCAGTGGCTTTATCAAATAATATCACGGACAAACCAAATCAGAGTCATTGCCAGGAAGACATTACAATACATGTACGGGTTCTACGAGTAAGTATTTGGCTACCACAGTTTTAAATTGTTTTTTTTTAAACCAAAAAACATTTTAATTACTAAATAATAAAACAAAGAGCAATGTAGGTATCTCCTTTGCGTAAATTATAGATTACGGCTAACTATTTTAGATTGAATATAGAGAAAAATCTCCGTAAATACTTTCATAGGATATAAAATCTGTTAAAGTCTGACTTATCAGACATTTCATACAACCATACTTATAAGGATGATGTAACAAAAATTGCATGAGATAAGTAAATATATTCACGGGCATGTCCATAGGCTGGAGAGGCGCTGTGTTGTAACGCTCCGGGCTTCTTATTATGAAGAGAGGCGGACGCGCACAATACATCCTTATACAAAATGTTTTAAGCATTAAAATTGTAAAGAAAGAAATTATTTTACAGTAGAACAGGTAAAGATGTTAATAGGTTACCAGATATTTTACAACAGCGACGAAAAAATTAAAACTTATTTACAGAAATAAGAACAGAATGGAAGCTCAATATTAACAGAAATAAATACTTATATATCTAAGATAGGTTACAAAAATACTAAATTAACCAACCATGAGTTTGATAAGACATTTATGGAAAAATAACAGCCGAGATGTCCTTTGAAAAAATTAAGTTGGCAATTTGTTTTTCTACAGACGTCTTATCACACATAGGTAAACAACAATAACTTTCTTTCCGAATGCTTAGACTAAATCATTTAACACTTAATTTCAAATAAATTGTATAAAAAACACAACGTTCAGCATATAATCTGTATAAATATTGTGAAGGAGTTACAAACGCTCTTCGAAGCATCCTCATCAAGGGCGCCCGCCGCGCCTCGAGCGACGAACAATGCGACAATTAGACAATGGAGACGGCAGAATGCCTTAATCTACAACCAAACGATGTTAACATTTCCAACTTTTGTTCACGACTTCACAGACGGGCGTTTAAAAAGCTCTATTAAAAAACATTTCAACAGTATGACAGAATGATACAAGGAAAAGAGGTCTATTGTAAAGTGTAAAACAATATCACGGCTACAGAATACTAAATGTTGTTTCTTTACTTTATTTCACTAAACGTGTCTTTGTATCGGAAGAGCTTAAATAATGGTTTTACTATAAAGATGAAATGATTACAAAAATTAAGAAAGTATTAAAAAAAAAAAACTTTAGAGGTGTCAAGGGACACCCGGATGGAACGAAGTTCCTTTCAATTAATTAGTGAAGGAACCAATGTT
>DWMU01000017.1:0-17775 GCA_018246175.1 Papilio zelicaon
CCGTAACATTATGCCCAAATGATCTGCCAACGCAATGTCTTTGAACTTCTGTGCGTCGATAAATGACCGCTTTGATACACAGACGTAAATTTCGGCCAATTGAACATTTGAAAAGTTTTGCTATCGCCATCTGTTGAGTTAAAGATCAAATTAAATATGCTACATTTAAAATAACGTTTTTATTGAATTAAATTTTCACCTGTGAGGAATTACAAATACAAAGTTCGTCACCTATTAAACATTTATGAAACACTCCATTGATTTCTCTGCTCTCTGATCAATAATAGTGATTATCGCAACAGGCGAGCGACGTGCATATTCATAAGTCAACACCGACAAGCCGACATCCCTCTAACGTCGTCGTCGCCCCGTCTGGTTTCGCAACACAATGCGCCGTTGTGAGTTCAGCGCCTGCCAATAAAACATAATTCTGCCAGATCTGACATTTGATCATGTCATAATTCCAATAATGCTCGTATCTAGTAATTATGTGGTTGCGGTACGAATCAACGCTATGTCTTCATTTAAAATTCACTTATCTTCAATTAAAACTGAAATATTCTACTATTATTAAATTGTTAGTCGTAACGAGCAGTTGACCTGTACTTAATTGTTCATTGTCATCTATCATAATATTATTTATACTTTATTGTACGATGCCGTACTTTTTTTAATCAATTCAGTTATTCGTTCGTCATTAATTAATCCTAAATTAGAATCAAGATTTTATGAACTTACTAGCTGTCGCCCGCGGCTCCCTTCGCGCGGAATTAAAAAAACTTTATTAGTAGCCTAGACAGACTATGATCTACATCTATGCCAAATTTCAGCGATGTCCATGGAGCCGTTCTGGAGATACCTTGTAACAAACATCCATCCAAACATTCGTATTTATAATATTAGTAAGATGTAAGGTAGTAAGATTTTTACATACTTGATCTCATTATAAAGTAATTCGAATAAAAAGCCTAGCGACGTGTACTTCCTTTCTACTGATTCATTGTTTACGTAAGTCTTACATAAGGAAGGATTACTGACATATTTATTACAGTTCATTAATCTCGTATTACGTTCATCGTGTTTTATAGCGACAATGAGTGATCCTAAGCTCGTAGGTAATTGCGGATAAGCTGTGTTGCGATTGCGGGCTCAGTGTCAGCAGGACATTGTGCTCGGGTAGTAGGCATTGCGGTGACGAAAGCAACCCGCTTCGTGATCGACGGTCCTAGATACTGAATCAAAGCCGAACGCAGTTGTTGCCCGCCTTATCAACGCAACTGTTGACCACGTAACCGTGTACTGTTATTCTAAGATACCTTGTTATCATTTCTCAATGAACTTATTCGTTATTAACCTCGACATGTTTATTGCTGGTTGTGCAATATTCCGAATGCAAGCTTACTGAACAGTAAACAAAGCTTTTTGTTATCAGACGTTTGTGATAAAAACAATAGACAGTAATGGAGTTTCACCCAATATATTGTTATTTAAATTTAGTAGATTTTTTATGAGATGAATATGAATACGCCTTCACCATCAACTTTATAGTTTGGTAAAGTTATCAAAAATTATATGTTTTTTACTAATATGTAATATTGATTTAACCTGTTGCTACTGTTGACCTATAACCTGTTGCTTAGCTATTGTTAAAATTTTGAAAGCGCTTTGCAAAACCAAAGTCATAAAGTACGACAGGATCTATGGTGGGTCTGAGTATGTATATCAAATTTTATAGTTGTCTTTCGATATTTGCCAGGCGGTGTGGTGCTATGTTCGTGGTCAACAACATATCTGATGTCCTGATACCCCGGCCAAGACTTTATCTTTATTGCCTTTCTATCTTTGTTCTGTTTGCTTTCCGCCCTCTATCATTTTAGTATTTTGATATTTATGGTTTACGGTGACAACAACAAAAAATGAAACTAACTATATATACTAGTTCGGTTTATATTATAGAGGGACGTGGCATACGTAGAGATTAAAGATTTTAAGTAATTTATAACGTTTTTTTTAACGCGAATTAAATAAATATTTCAAAATTATTACCAAAAAAACTCAAGCTTTGAATAGTTTCACGTTCGTTAGTGATTAAAGATAGGGGTAATGATTGTGTGTAGGGGGTTGTTCGCGCACGGTCAACGATTTACATTCCTCACGACTCGGGGTCGGCGTGTCGGGTCGGGTCGTCTCTATTTCCTATAAAACTATTCTATAAAAACTCAATCACGTAAAGAATTTGTACAAGCATTCTTGACAAACAAGAATTCTTAACAATGTGACTTTTTGTTACTCTGTAAATTTTTATCCGAAGACGACATACGCTACGCGATGAGCCATTTTAGTGAAACTGACGAAATAATTTATCCACGCAACAAGTCAAAGGCATGTGAAGAATGTGTCAGAATTGAGCAGCAAAACCACAATTTAGGTATAAGGATATGAATGTAGCTTGGCGACTTATCACTTGTTCCCTTCTTATGCAAATAATTTAAAGTGACAGTATTCTCCAGCGGCCAGCGCCCCACAGAACGCGAAGCGATCATTGGTTAAACCGGGTGACACTTGGAAAGCATTCTGTCCGATCCAATATATCACTTTTGTGTCGAAAACAATAAAAATACTTTTCACATTCATAAGACCCTTATTAAGAATTTATTTGGCAGTAATTAATTCGACACGTTTTAAAAATGAATTTTGACAAAATTCATCGGATTAAAAAAAATACGAAATGGATTAACCATTAATTTGCAATTCAATATAAAAAGACGATAACAAAATGTACTATGAGTGGAAGTTAAATTTAAAATGTACAAAAAGATATGCTCCAGGTGAGGCTCGAACTCACAACCCCGGCATTGCTCACGAACACTGACTTATAAGTACCGTGCGCTAACCAATTGCGCCACTGGAGCGTTGGTTACCAAGTTGAAATTATCGAATACTCATTATGAGCTTCCCCTCTCGTCCCTCTCCTTAATGACAAACGTCTTGCTGTGGTTTTAGATCAATTTAACACACAATTCACAACGATAACATATTTAAATCGTTAAAATAACAAGACTGCGTGACTTGGCAGCATTACAAATGGTATGGTAAACTTTGCGTTATCTCTGTCATAAAAACTTGTCCTTACATAGAAAACATATCATGAACCATATTAATAAGTACTAAAAGCGTATTATTTTCTGCGCGTGTTCATGATGTATTATTTCTTGGTCCAAACCGAACACGCCGATAATAATCTTTGACCTAATTGAAATGCGATATTTTACATTCCTGACGACCAAAAATTATCAAGTATGAGTCATGCTTTTGTATTAGATGTAACGAATACAAACAAATACAACTAACCTAATCTAACTAATATTACTAACATTAACTGTGGTGATTTTACTACACATTTTTTCCTAAATGTTAGGTTATAAAATGACTATGTTATTTTTTATTTTCTTATCGCATCGTCTTTTATAGATAAATAATTAATGTTTTTTCTAAACAGTGAAGTGTTTCTAAACCATTTACTAGATAAGGATGAAACTTAGGCTGAAAGGCCAAAAAGAGTGTGCAATTTCTGAAAAACTATTTATTTTACAATTTTTGGGCTGAAACATTTCAGAATTAGCTCGTTTAAAAAAAAAGTGTGTCTGCCTAACATGTACCTCTGATTTATCCAACGCATAATTTTTGGATGCGAGCCATTATTAGATATAAAAGTGTAGTTATTAATAAACTTAATTAAATTTATATTGGCAATGACTCAAATTAGTAGATAGAACTCGATTACAAAGGGAACCAATAATACTGAGTAGTAAACTGATAAATTGTAGCTAAGGGTGGGTTTCTACTGTTTGCACACTAAAATACATCATATCACTCCTCATGTTCTCTTTGTATAAGTAGAGCCAACAAAGTTTGAGGGAGAGCCACGGACTGATTCGAATTTCAAGGTTATATTTTGACATAGCAACAGTAAACTAATGGTTACTTTGATTAGTTGACCTTGAATTTTAATTCAATTTTGCAAAGATTTCGTGTGTTATTAATACAAGTAGGCAACATTTAAATAATTATGTTTTATGTATACACTATTAAAATCTAGTTCTTATATTTTGTTTTAAGAAGTGTAAGTACTTACCTAAATAATGAGAATATATAGTAAATAGATCGATGAGATCGACTTTTAAAAGATTTGTACTAAGAAGCAATAAAAGTTTTTACCTTTTTTATATATATGGTTATTGCTATAAGCTGAGAGAAATATCATTTCAAAAAGCATTGAAGCAACAATGTATTCCATCAGCGAACAGATAGGTTGTTGTTGTGCGCACCAGATTTGTACCTGACCATGTCTGGACACTATTAGCCGGTATTGTTTTTGATATAACGGTGCGCCATCTGTCCCAACTCACTAGATATTCCTTATGAAATAGCCTTAAGAATAGAATTACATATATTCTCACGCGATGTATAAATGTACGAGCAATTAATTTTGTATAATATTTTAAATGACAACCTATTGAATATGACTTTATTCTGAAAACAAGCAATAAATTAATCTACGAGTAATAACCATGAAAAAACGTCGCTGGCGCAGTTGTTAAGCCCTTGACCGTACCGGACCGAAATCTTTACGTCCTGGTTCGATGCCCGCCATGTGGTAATGTGTTGACTAAGGCAATCCTAAATTGGGTAGGCTACAAGATGGGGACATATGAGCTGAAGACAATCACCACCAAATTGTACCGATATCATGTCTCTGTATCGTTATAAATGATGTCAAATATTTGTGTATGTAGCAGTTTTGTTTTTTATTATAATCAATATATTGCATCCAACAAAAAAGAAAACAGACACCTTGTGGCGAATACTAATGCCATGTTTCCACTTCAAATCCAATAACCAAAGGTTAAATCAATGTTTTTCTAAATCAAAAGGTATTGTTACCATTGAACTATAGCCTTATAATTAAATGGGATCTGTGTAGGCGGGAGAGGTAAGAAGCGGTGCGGAGCGGCGCGGCGCAGCTGCACGTGCCGTTCGGCTCGCGGCCATTCGATTAGTGTAGTGTGCTCCAGCGCCCGCGCAGTCAAATGATATGTTAATGACCACTGGGGATACGTACTTTATGGTCTACCTGCGCCACTCCTCGCCTTCGTTCCGTACCATCAGTGCCGTTTAATTACTACACTTTATGTTACGACCAATTTTATTCTAGTTCATAAATTTTACAATGCAATCATCTCTTTTTATAAATTTTATTATGTATTACTTCAATGCTAAAAGAAGACTGCTTATTTCTTATTTTGTTCTTATATTTTTAACGTGTGTACTTTTTGACATACTAGTTCAAACCTTCGTTATAATGTTTCCAATAGATTTAAAAAAAAAATTAATGTGGGAAAATGGTGTTCTTATAAGATTAAAATAAAAATGTCAATAAAAATGTATTTATTAATAAAAAATAAGTTTTTCTTCAATTGATACCATAGTTAAATTAAACCGATTCTCAATACCTAGGCCATGTGATTGTGAGATTTGTTCGACAATCCATCATTTACTGATTGTTGCGCATTCGAAAGTGTGAGAAACATCGGAAGAGTAAAACGACTTATTGCAAATGTTAAATAATAGTATTAAATAATATATGTAGTTATTGCTATAAAATCTGCTTTAATAAAAAGTGAGCAAAGAATATTAAATAAGTAATAAACAATTAAGTAGTCCAATACGCATTTAATAATCATTTTGTTTTCATAACTTTTTAAATTAACTTGAATAAATTGTGTAAAAGAATTAAAGAAAGCGATTTAAATAGAAAACTACTCTTAAACTTGAACAAGTTCGAACGATATTAATACAGCAAATATGTTCGAGAATGTCGACGCAGAGTATTGGAAATATTGACCTGCGGCAAACTGACTGATCAGTGTGATTGAACAAGACAATTGCCCCTAATGAAAGTAATTAACACGATGCGATCGGGCGTCGATACTGCGTCTAGTGCTGAGCTGGCCCGCGCCGCACGCCGGCACCACAATGCGCTAGTTAAATCAACCTACACTTGCCTTCACTACTAAATAAATGGTGCAATCTTTCATTCATTTGCACTAGAAGATCTGCAAATGAATAATTATTTCTTTAAAACTCATAAATCACAATAAAGCATCTATAGCACCTACCTTGATTAGTATTCAGGTAACAGATATTTTATAATTTTCGCAACAAATTTTGAAGCTAAATTCAAAATCTAAGTCTTCTCTCTTATCTTCAAAGTCTTCTAGTTATTTAAAAAAAATCCAAAAAATGGGACCCATCTGCAAGCACTTCCTTTCGATTAAAATATTTTTTTATCAAAATCGGAACACCAGGAGCGGTGCATCGCGGTAACACACATAAAAAATACAGTCGAATTGATAACCTCCTTCTTTTTGAAGTCGGCTAAAACTAAAATTGCATACGTGTCTCAAAATTGTTAAATTTCTAAGCTTTGTTATAAATATTAAGAGTATTTACCACTTTCAGTTATGACATTAGCGACATGCTTACACACGGGACAACAAACTTTTAATTGTTTTGTCTACTATTGTGAGTCTCGCGGAGATTGCAGCATCACCGGGAGAGAGCGACTGCCCGATAACCCATGAGTGATATTGTAACAATGCTGCAGGCGCTGCGTTACGATGTCGCTAGGTCGCTACCAAAATATTATGTGGCAACTTACATTGTAACAGTTAAGTATATACTAGTACCGAGCATTTAAGTTTATCTAGTCAATAAAAGTCTGATGGTTATAGAATTGTTGGGATTTTTGTTCCCATATCTAATTGTGTGCTATCATTTTATAATAAGAAATATTAAGAAATTCAGGTACAAAGTTACGTAAAAACGGCTTATTACCCAAGCACCTGGTCGTTTTATGAATAATAGTTCCGTGGGAAAGTAATCGGTCACCCAAAATGTTTCACACAACGATGTCAGTGGTATCGAGTAAAGACGTTTTTACTTACGTTTTCATCATGTATTCGTTTCAGATCAAGGTTACGGATACGTTTATCTCTACGGATAGTGTAAATCAAAAACAAATTTATCGATAAAATGGTATAAAGCTAATAGTACGACTTGTCGGTCTGTTTATTCAAGATATAACGCAGATCCTTGTGTCAATGTAAATACCTGGGAATAAATATAACGAACCCATATCTTGTCCAAAACATTCAAGGTTAACGCAACATTGTCGTGATGAATCAATAACCTCAAAAAATATAAGCCAGAGGAAGTGATGGTTTTCATGGTTTATGCCTCATTTCTTAAGTACTTTATTAAATCTTTATTGCTTGTTTTAAAAACGATATCAATGATTCAAGTCATTAGTTCGTAAGTTCATTGGTTTAGATTTAAAGTGTATCAATGCTCAACATCACAAATGTTCCAACACGTGACTGCGACAGTTCGTATTTGCACTTGGTGAGCGGTCACGTGTGCCGCGTGCTGACTCCACTTAATACTTATAGCCGAAGCATGATTTAGTAACGTCAAAACAAAAAAAAAACAAAGGATAAACAGGTGATGAAACGATTCGCGTCTCCTATTACATACGTCAATGTACCCAGCTACCCTGTTACTATGTGACACACATTTGTGTATCTGACATACAAATATTTAGTGACATGTAGAGTTCACAAATAACAATAGTTATGAACAAAATTTGTTTTGTAGCTGTTGGGGCATATAATTTGTGGTTCACTGGACTTTCTGGAATATATCAAAAAACTGCTAGAGAAGATGCCATAAATGAGCTCCGTTGAACTGATAAACAATGTGTGTGCACCAAACAAACAAATGCTTAATTGCTATAAATTTATACATACCTTATGATTATTAATATTACGTATGGCTATTAATATGTTTGCTTATTATTGACGACTAAAATATTCGAAAGAGAAAAAAACGGGGACGAGTTTCATCAACAAACATAAAAGCATTCCATGTCCAAGGATGAATGATCCGGAGCATCGTTCGTCAATAGAAGCGGGCATGTTGTTCGATTGTACGCTGGTGCTCGGCGCTCGGTGCTCTGCTTGATGAAAAAACTCGTTCAGTCTCAGGTGCACACCTGTTGAGGCGCCGAGACCGTGGGATTACGTGATAAGTCCGCAGGTAGGAAATGTGCAAAAATCACAAATTGTACCTTACCCAATAACTATTCTCCTTACTTACGATGAAAAGCAGTTAACCGCGAAATATGATCTTTATCTATGATTAAAACGCAACAAGTTTACAACGCGTACGATTTGCTTATAGTTTAGCTTCGTAAGAATTGGTCTTTATCTAAGCGGTGACCGTTTGTTAGTTAGACACACCACATCCAGTTAAAATTGAAAATATAAACTTTGTTTATCGAATCCCAGCTGACTTGCACAAAGCAGTTCAATACAAAAGATCTCTTGTTCTATGACATAAGAACATTTTTACCTTCACAAGACACTTATATACTTTTTTGTTTAAGACGTGCAATATAAATCTGCTTACAAAGGCTTTTTTCTTAAATTTATTGTAAAAATAAACAGGTAAATTAAAGTCGATTCGCTTATCGAATTGTTTGTTAAGACCGGACGCGAAAGGAATTTAAATTACCATCAAGATCTTATTTTATTTCCCATACAAAGGATGAACATAAAGAAAGCACGAAACGTTATGTGTAGGCTGGGACCTACTCAGATGTACTTTCCGTGTTTCAATTTTTGTCCATATCGGGAAGCGGTGGTGCGCCGCCGCGTGTGCACAGATTCAGATATGCTAAGAGCTCGCGCTCGCCGCCGCTGTACTCCAGCGCTCGTGGGTGTCGACACTCGACACTCGACATCGGCAATGGTAGTGGGTACGCTGGACGATTTATGTGCGCATCCCGACTCTACCTGAGTCGCACAAACGTGCAAGCGCAAGTGAAAGTGAACCCACATGCACCAAAGAACATCAAATATCGTCTAATTTGTTACGAAAATAAAATGCTATGAGGACGCTTTGTCCCTTCACGAAAATACGAAACGTAAACATTCCCTTATGCCGCACTAAGCGGCGGCGGGCGGCGCGGCAGCGCGGCGGGTATGTGTGATTTAGTGCGCCGTTGATTTTGTTCACATTCCGCGTCCTACAATACCACGAATTGCGTAATGCGAAATTCCATTAGGCTTTTTGAATACGAACGAAGGAAGATATTGGAGGAAAAAATCTGACAACGCGCTCCAACAGGTTATTGTTCGAGATTTACGAATGAACAATTGTATTGTGGGATGCGACTTAAAAAGAGTTTGTTAGTGTAATCTTTACGTATCTTCTGCAGTGTAAAAACAACATGCTGACAGAATACCGAATAAAATAAGGAATTACGGATTTCGTTTGTTCCACACATCAAGAAACGATTGGCCAGAGTACATTATTTTTTTCCCCAATGTTACATTGATAATTGAATCTATAATTAATTAATCAGCCAGCAGCATGATATTGTTTAGTTATTATTTTTGGGTGCATCCATTCATTCCAACCTTCTGACTGAACTTTTATGAAAATATATGATGTTACTCAATGCCGATGTTAAACGATGCATGTATGTACATGCATGTATCAATGCATGTATGTAACAAAATAAATTATTTCTTGGCTATTTAAATAATCCGAAAAACAAGAAGAGAAAATTTTGCTTAGACATAAATGTTATTTGTTTTGCCTAAAGTAATTGTTGACGTTGCATATGCTGTCAATATGTTTTCAACATGCCCAACGTGATTAGTCAGCGCTAACTCTCCAGAACACTGAAAACGTGATCATTTCTCTAAAGATATTGTGACATAGATCTCATTCATTGTTTTTGGTTATGATTTTAAAAAAATATTATTTCAAAGTTCAAAGAACTACAGAGTCAAAGTCACGTGTCAACCCACACTCTGAAATGAATAGTATTTTGCAATAAGTACCAATTAATTGCTTAATCTGCGACGCCGGATATTGCTGATTCAAAAATTGTTTGTATCTTGGTCCGGCTAAAGACTGCACGTTTTTGAAATGTGCAAAATGAAATGATAAAAAATGAATTGTTACGTACAATTTTATGCTAAATTGCGACATATGCTAATATCTAAAACATAGAGTTTGCTTTGGAGTTAAGTTGGTGTTGCTGCGGCCCCTGATTTGTCTATTCTCATGCAAAACGGAAATTTATTTAAGTAACGCGCCAAATTTTATTTATCTTTATCACATCGCATTTTACTTCTTTACAGTTAAAAGTTAGAAACCTAACTATACGCCAGAAAAATGAAACACATCATGAGAAAAGTAACAAACTGAATGATGATACGTGTTCAAAGGGACAGAATTGCAATTGAAAAGCTGCTGTGAATGAATACAATCATAATCGGGCACAATAGAGGCAAGCTTGCATTATGTGTCCGCGGTCGCGGCGCAGTCACGCGGTGACCGATATCGTGATGATGTGCTGAGATACCGGCGTGGTGGTGCCGACTGCACGGACTGCACGGCCGATAGCGCACGTCCGTGCGACGCGAACATCCTCGCCGAGATAAGCCTCAACCTGCCCACGTTATCTATCCGGCTGGCCTTGTCAACATTACCTATGCAAATACGTGATAGGTGTAAAGCTCGAAAAAAATTGTAACTTGGTTAATATTTATTAGCGGATGTCATTTTATTATAATATAGCACGAGGTTACTGTCAGTTTTATTTAGCGTCCCTGATCGTAATCACATAAATGTGAAGAATGATGATATATTGATAAATAAAGTAGGAATAAGAAGGAGTGCCATAAATTTATAGTCTAATATACCAATAGATAGATATACTAAATATTACCAACAAACCAAAGATTCTTGTAGAGTTAATGAAAGTATAGTCATAAAGTTTCTAAGTAATCCATGAAGATTGAATCATTTTCCTTGTTACAATTCTTTATACAGACGTCGGTTTAGTAATAAAGTCTAAGCAGGAGATCATGATGCGATTTGTATGGTTACAACAAGTACGGCTATCTTAATTGACTACGGCGCAATAAAAATACGATGTAAAGGCGAGCGGCGCGACGCTTTCAGCACGCTGAGAAAAGCTTCAAAATGTTATACAACAGGTGTGCTATGAAATGGGTTTAGTACATTTTAATAAATAATAACCAGCAATACTTAATAAAGCTTAAGAAAGACAGAAGACGAGGTAAGTTATTTGTCATAACTTGATAATGTAGGCAAATGGATTGTTTACGTTCATATAAATTGTGTGAAAGAATTTTGAAAATTATGTCAAAGAAGTACATGTTTCAAGTTCTTGTTGACATAAGATTTTATTTTATGTATAATTTTCGGTTAAAATAATTTTTACTCATAGAACATATAAAATTGTTATTATTTTATGTACCGTGAATATCGTAGCTTGGTGTAAGATAATAATAAATAGCAAAGCGTCGTACGGCCGGAAGTGTGACGATAGTACAATGTCGAGTTTATTTATGTGGCATATTGAGCGGGAGATACACAAACATTCGCGAAGGTCAGGACGCGGGCGGCGGCGGGTGCTTCCGCCGCGTGTCGGGCGCGTGCGGGATGCGCTTGCGCATCATTTCAATAATTTGTTTAAAAAGTCATGGGAGCCACCCTCAGCTGCAGCCTGGAGCGTGTGAACATGTGGGTCCTTGATGCAATTATCGAATCCACTTATTATTACTATACGCGTTGAATGATAGTGTAAAATTATACATGAAAAATCAGTCTCACGACACCATTAGTGACCTAAAGCTTCCCTAGACAGGAAAACTTCCTGATCTGGATTTTTTTTGGATTGGAATAAAATGTGGAATTATTACTTCATATATTTTATTTTCGAAGGCACAAGAGATAGTCGTACAAATCGACAATTTAAAACTGAAAAGGGGTTACGAAAGCGCAACGTAAGAAGGAATAATTCTTACACTGATGTGATAAACGGCGACATTCATAAAGGCGGAGAAAAAAATTAATTCGTGAATTCCTTAAGTTATTGGCACAAAAAGGGAAAATTTAAGACGTGCCAAGTCAGACAATGCGAGCTGGAGTTAATCTTAGCGCGATCAATAAACTCTCTGATTACACATTCGTGTAATACCTTGCGCGTCGTCTGCGCGCGCAGGTACCGGCCTCTACCTCGGTCTGCGCTACCATTCATTCAATACACTTTATTTTACACTTATTCGAATTCCTTTTATCTTTATTCTGTTTTTATTATTGTATGTTTGTAGAACTTTTAAGTACGAATACGTATGTTATATTATTCGTAGTAACTAATGTCATAATTATCATCTTAAATCAGAAATCAATTTATTGATGTATCAAACGTTTACATCAATAAATTGATACGTATTAAATTTTTCCCATCTATATTCGTGTTCGAAAGTTACATTTGTTTGGTTGATGATATTTGCGAACATGTCTTGCGTACCTAGTTTTTTTTACTTTTGTGCATATCTGATAAAGGATGATAACTTAAGTATATATACCACTTACATAACGTATTGAGTTCTTTGAGAACCTAAACAAAGATTTGTATAATCGATTACGATAGTTATCGCTGCGATGACCTTCAACTGTATAATAATCTATTTTATATCTCGGGATTTAATATTACTATGTTTTATGTAAAAAAAATGACGTGAAAAAGTTGCCGTATCTGCATCAGCAGTTACAACTTAGTATCTTCTTTATAGTATCTATAGTATCTTGACTAGAAAGTAATAGTACTACGCAACCACATTTAATTTGGTTATGGTTTTACAAGATATTCGTCTAGGGATTACTGGAGGATAGTTCGTTCACTTTTTGGTAAAGTTAGTAATTCCTGTTACCAATTATTTCGTATATTTTATTGTAGAGTCGTTTACTAGCCAAGTGACATATGGGTGCCAGTGAGGTATCCAGGCTGCCGGCCAACAGATCGCTCAACGACTACAAAAAGTTCACCAGCTGACCGCCTCCCTAGCTCCGTTATTAATCGTTAACGGGAAGGATGAACTGGCTGACACCGTCCGAAATCGGTCCATCTGTCTGCCCCGACCTGTCTCAGTAGCCGGTGGCCAAAAACGTCATCTGTGTTGCCCTTACAATTATTACCTGCTTTTAATAAATTATCGCTACAGTTTTAACTTGATAGTGTTGGCGTGGCCAGTTATAATTAAAAGGATAGTATTAAGGAGGTCCTTTAATTTTTGTATAACTTTAATTTTTTTGATGTTTAATAGGTTTGCTAGTAATTTTGTTAGGATTAAAAATGTTTATGTATTAAATATTGGAGGTATCTATACAAGGATCTGATTTATACTCGTATATTTGACATCTTATTCGAAAATGTAAAATATTTTGCTATCAAATAATATCACCTACTGTTTTTATAATATCAGCTTTTGCCTTCCACTTTGTCCACTCAGAATTAAAAAAAAAACTTAGTAAGTGGCCTATCTGTTCTTCCGGACTACATCTGTGCCAAATTTTGTCGAGATCCGTAAAGCCGTTTTTCAGATACTAATTAACAGACATCCATTCATCCAAACTTTCGCATTTATAATATTATTATCACCTATATTTATTAAATTACTAGATTATATATAATTAAGTTAACACTAGAACAGTAAAATATAATTATTAGTATATACAAAACATATAGAAATAATAATATAATATAAAAATATATTTAATGCATTGATGTGCTCTTAGATTGTAAAGCCTTGCCTCATAAGCATATGAATGAAGTTAATAAGCCTTTATTGGGATGCGCGTCCACGGCTCAATGCGCCGATCTCACGGCCTCACAAAGTCTTACATTTGACAAACATGTCGCTCGCTATAGTGATTTTCGATGACACATCTCCGCTCTTCATCGCTCATTTGAAACGGGTGACCAAATGTATGGTAATCCAAAGAGGAATTTTATAGTTTTTATTGTTCACAGTAACTCTCTAACTTCTTTACAATCACACCAACGAAACGCTTTCTATCCTATTGATGTGTTAATAGTATTTTCTCGATTTACAAGTTTGTTGTTATTAGGTGCGATATTCCTCAAAGCTGAATGTCTGTCAATTTAAACAATTATATCATAAGTGGATATTTTAAGCAGCAATCGTATACTGTATCAAACCGTGAGTGAATCGTCAGATTCAAAAGTGTGAAAGTTCAGAAAGTTTTATATAAAAAGCATTAGTCATTTTTTTCAGTATTTATACTAAATTATCCACAGTGCACAAGCATAGAGCAACGGTGGTTCAGAGGTTAAACACTTGTAATCTCCAGGGTTAGAATCCCAAAAAAGCCCGTCAAAAACTGGTATTTTAATACGATTTAAACGATGATTTTATCGCGGAAATTAGCAGGTTTGTAAATATAAGTTTTATCTTTTTCTGTGTTTCTTCTAATCAGCTAATTTTTAGTTATAATGTAAAAGTCTACGTTTAAGTTAACAATCTTAGTTAGCTTATTTAAAAATAAGAAATGATGGTAACAAAAAACATAGTAACCTAAAGAGATGAAAGCACTGAAACCACACCTGCTCGACTTGAAGCGTTCACGATGAGCACAATGAGGCCCATTCTAATGTTAAATAAAAATGAAGTTCGATAGACAGCAGCATATTGAATTAACTCGAAAAGGGAACAATGGCTACGTCGATATCTTTACCTACTTTCTTTTGGAGAAAGACAACAAACTTCATAGCGGAGCAGTCGGTGACAAGCGGGCATCGAGACAAAGAGGATCGACTGCGGTCGGTTGCGGAGCACACAAAGGTCAGGTTGGGTCGAGATCACCTTACGCGGCCGCCCGCGCCTCGCTCCATCACGCGGCGCGCCTCACCGTACTCACTACAGCCGTACACTTTTGTTCCTCGACGACGCGACGGCCACTATCGCCGCCATCTGGGAGCGGAGATGCTCCTCATAATGCTTCCAGATAAACCCGCATTGTGTCGTGTGCTCTGTATAACAAGAAGAATATTCCATGAAAGGAGCGCGCAACGCAACAGGTACATGCCCCGCGATTATCTACTAGTTTAGGTGACGCGCACTCGCCTCTTTTGAATGCGTTGCTTTTCAATTATAGCCCGAGTTGGGTTAAGCGTAGAATAGGACCTTTTGCTTGTGCGTGAGAACATTAATAAAACCTTCATTTGAAAACATTTTACATCTTCTTCAAATGTGTTTATATCCGTCTTACATTGAGAGAAGGTTTTGTGTAAACTAACTGAGATTGAGAATTTATTTAGACTACGAATGTATGTAATAATATAATAGTAACCAAAAGAATATGGTGGAATAGCATAAAAAGCTTTATTAAAAAGTACTTATCAAATCCGAATTTGCAAACATTCTGTGTTCTCATGACAATAGCCTTAAAAAAAGTCATCTTCTAGTCACTAAGTAACTGAGTTTAGTTACTAATTCCAAATTCAATTCATTTACTCAGTTGAAGGAACTGGAATCAAAATGATTTGTTATGAACGCGCGGCCGCGGTTCGGTAGGACTGAATTAAACAATCACGCCTGACTCATAGTACCGGTTGCCTATAAAGACAACACAAATTATCTTTGTCTAGTTTATTTCTCAGACAAAGCGCCATGCTGCTTCAATGCAACAATTCAAAATTATTTAAATTTACTACTGAGTTGTATTTGTTGATTCATAATTTTACCTTAGCCTTTAATACTTGTCTTACTATCGAAAGGACTTTAATGGAATAAACGAACATCCGCTAGTCAAAATTCAAACATTTAATTATCATACAGTGAAAAGTCTTCAAATATTGCAGGCGTGATGGAAAATTGTATCTGCTGCCGACCTCATTTTTTTTACATTTTACCGGTTTTCTTATAATTGTCTTTTAAATGTATTTCTTGACTGAAGAAAGGAGCAAGAGAAGCAAATGTTAACGGGTTATATAACATCCGACGACGTATGTATCTGCATGTATGAGACTAATTAATTTAGGTAACAAAATCAAATTTTTCTAATGATAAAAAATAAACTATAATAAGAAGTACAATAAAACATAGTGGGTGGACCTGTAACCGCACTGCTCTACATTATGCATTATAGAGGCTGTTGAATTAGCCGCAACATGTTTTACGGTCCCCACGCGGACAGACATCACATAAATTCCTCGTATATGTTAGATATACCGGCTCGCGTGTAGCGATTATATGGGCTTTATTTTGTATCTCGGCGTCTTTGAGTTGCAGTGTTAAATAACGCTAGATGTTCGTGAATGTAAGGCCAGCAGTGGGTCCGGTGTCCGAGAAGACCGATTTAAATGGCGCGGTGCCGGACGGTGGTGCGCTACCGGCCAGGGAATGCGGTTAACTTATTGGAGCGGGCCGGGGGATCGCGTGAATGGGTTCACGGACGCGCCTTTGTTGGCTGAGACGCGCTGGGTGGCCGCCGCCGCCGTTGGCCGCGCACCACACCGCAGGTACCAACCTCGCACACATCCTTAATGCACAGCTAATATACATTTTGCGCAAATTGTTTCTCAATTGTTCCATTTGCTTGCGAGAGGATAACGAGCGGGGATCACAATTTGCAATGCGATCTTTACACGGAGTAGTGCTCCTAACAAACTTAATGTTTAAAGATTTTACTGTTTAATATAATCATTACGTATGATCATTACTTTGCAAATGCTAATCCTTGAAATATATTTCGGCAAATTATTACTATGGTTATACATGAACAACCCCCAAACAAGTGCACGCAGATGTGGTACCTAACCTTTGCTAACCTAACCTTAACTGACCTTTGGAAGGAAATGGAAAAGAAAAAGGAGAAGCGGAAGGGAAAGAGAATAAGAATTGATTCTGATCGCATAAAGTCTATCATAAAATAAGAATATTTTTTTTAAATATTCATAATTATTCCTTACAATTTGTTAAAATGATCATTTAATAAATTAATCATTTAAGATCTACTAGCCAATTTTATAGTCATGTGCTGCAATTCATTAGGTGTGTAGACGCGATGAGGCAAGATATAGCAAATCAACTATAAAATAATTACCCTTTCATTCTGAACTTGTTTGCGTAGAAAATTAATTACCTTGTCTGGGTATTGATCTAATTACTCCTAATCGCGTATTAGGAACAAGCGGCCAGTGGCGTACTGATATGATTGAATATGACATGCGAATAGCCGGGCTCTGCCTGTGCGTGTCGCTGGTCGCTGGTCGCCGGTCACCGGTCGCCGCCACTCCGCGAGAAATTATGACCGGCCCGTTACCGCGCCGACCTGTGCGGTTTGATTTAATCAACGAGAAGTCCACCATATTCAGCGATTAGGGTCTATGTACTCTCGATTAATGAACGTAGAGAATGTACATACAATATGTAGATCACTAATCATCGACACTAGTATGATTCCAATTTTAATCTAAGTAGGGGTCTGTTTTTGCATATGTCATGTGTGATATTACTTTATTATTATTTTTATATCATAAGGTGGCAAACGGCCACCTGGATTCGCCGCAATAGCGAGGCGACCGTTTCCCATAGACATCCGCAAATGCAGAAGCGTTGCCTACCTTTAATCAAAGGAGAAGGGGATGCATAGAAAGAGGATATTTCTCCTTCCTATTCGTCCCCTCTTCCGCTAAATCCACCCTCTTCCGTCCTCTTCCCCTTCCCATCCTTTCCTAATAAGAAAAGGGTGGGAAGGGAAAGAGGACTAAAATTAGGCCTTCGGTACCATACTCATCAGACGAAA
>DWMU01000018.1:0-17402 GCA_018246175.1 Papilio zelicaon
CGTATAGACCAAAGTTATAATACTATAGTATGTAACATGTCATTCTTCTCTCTATAGAGAGTATTATATTCTTTGGACTTGGGTGTGCCAAACCAAAAATGATAAGTCAATTCTTATTATTCTTAATCTGAGTGTGCGTCATGTGTGTATGTTGTGTCAATGTCATAGACAATCAATGCTGCCAGGTTCCTAATTCTCGGTTTTCTAAAAAGTCTTTACAATCAGTGCCCAGTTGGCACACCTAAAAGCCACTGCTTGGAAATTGAATTGAATTAAAAAGTCTTTTTTGACATAAAGATTGGGGATAACCCCGAACTGAGCAATAATGATGTTTTTGTCAATGTAAATTTATAACGAAAATCGACTTGATTCTATTGTTACGTTTATGGCGATTTATATTTTTTGAGATCAACCTGAACTTTGACTTGCCATTACAAGAAATCAGTTCCGTGAGTTTTCCGCATTATGGCGACGGGGTTCTATTTTTCTGGGAATATATGATGTTTATGTGAATGTTTTGTAAGTTTAATATGTTTTGTTGTAATTTTTTATAAGTTTAGGTAAAATACCACTACAACAATAAAATTCACGCCCGTAACTCAGAGGGATAGGCAGATCAAGGACCTACATTTGGCGCGGTCCTGGCACACCTCTCTCTATGTTCTTCTACATCCATACATCAACGCATAGCACGTTGGTTAAGTAAAATAATAAGCCTAAAAAAATGCTACACGAAGATAGTTTTCACGCAGACGAAGTCGCGGGCACAGCTAGTTAAATATAAGTACTGGCCACTACTGACACTAATTAATATAAGCCACAAAAGTTCTATAATAGAAAATTATTCTATGTAAAAACCTGTCATTTTCTCAGCCCTTAAGTTTTTTAAATTCTGATTATTATAGAAATGTAACAAATATACATTTTTTATAAAAATAAATAAAATAAAAAAACAAAATGAATACTCGTGCCATAAAAATGAAAAACATTATTGGAATAAGAAATTACAGGCTATGTAGCCCGCCGAGACCGCCAGGTGAGTGCGGCTGCCACCCGCAAGTGCCGAGCTACCAAACCATAATGCCACCGCCGTCAACATGCAGGGTTACCGATATCCCTCCTAATCCCTGCGTGCCTCGATACCACTACGGCAAGGGAACGTGGCGAAAATATAAGTATATGGTATTTTTTATTGGATTTCCTCTCATATTTATTCAGACTTTACATGCTTTCGGCCATAAAACTCCATCGAAGGAAAGCTGTCGAGACTACGACTACATGCGCAAACGCGTCAGAAAATATCCGTGGGGAGACGGACGTGCGACTTTTTTCCACAACGACCGCGTAAACCATCTACCCGGAGATTGCGAGCCGCCCCCGTTGGACTGCGACTGATATGATTCTTTATCAATTCGGTGGTCCGCCCCATGTATCTATATGAAGTGGTATGTTGAATTTTACGATAAAAAGTACGACTGAGGAGCTTTTATTTTTTGTTTATGCCTACGTCAGGTGTCAGAATGAAAAATATATAAATAGCGATTGGCCCCACATGCATGCGCAGTGATTAAAGTTGGGAAAGGGCATGCGGCTACGGATCGCCAGGGCGGACGGCGACGGTGGCGGGGGCGGCGATCGATAGGGAAGCTGACGTCAGTGAGGGCCCGCGCGCCATTGGCTCCGCCGGCACTACCGAGCGAACGTCCGTGCGAAGTGGCGCGGAGAGCGTCGCGCCGCGGGCACAGCACCGCAGCACGCGGCGGCCGCGCACCGCCGGCCCCGCGGCCCGCGCCATGGCCGACATGCCGGACCTCTCGCACCTCACGCCCGAGGAGCGCGCCATCATCGAGGGAGTCATGATGCGCCAGAGGCAGGAGGAGCAGCGCGAGCACGAGATTATGAGGTGCGCCCCACGACCCACGCCCGATAGCCCACCCCGCCCGATCCCACCCTACCGTGCCTTGTCCACTGCCTCATGTACCATTCGTGAGTGCCGTGACCCCATTTTGCCAATATTAAACGTTTACCTTGAATAGCAGAACTAGATGCAATATACGAAGTAAAATTTTCAGGGCGTTTTATCTGCTGCAGTTATATCATATTTTTGCATCTGTCGTAGAAGTGTGACTATTTAGCAAATAATTCACTCAACCGTCATAACAAAGGAAATAAAATACGAGGTGCATTATTCATTGTAAATTTTTGGCGTAAAGTACTAAAATCACGACCACATTATAAAAAAAACATCGTTCGTCAGATCACGCATCAGAGGCATAGCGAAGCATCGATATCAATACACTGCAATAATTTAATTAATTGGTCAAAGTTTGTTATACTATTAGGTAATATGAAATTACCATCATTGCCAAAATCAGCAACGGTTATATCATCTATATAATGTTTCATTAAACCACGGATATATTTCACACAATTTTTCATGGTAAAAAATAGTTACATATATGGAATAGATCATGACCACGATTTATTTTGTGTGATTAGAACAAGGGCGAGTTAGCTGATTTTATGGAATACTTGACTTTTAAAGGGCAATATTAAGACAAAGGACTAGAACTGTTTTTTTATTTATTAAATCATGAAGCGATTATAACGATATTTAGAACTTGAGTTTTTGCCTACTCCTTCTCAATTGAATTATGCATTTCCAGTAAAATAATGTAAAGATTTAAAAAGCCTTCTCTTTCATTGCATTTAAGTAGATTATTTTGTACTTTTAAGAGATGTAGTCTACATTCGAGGTCCTATACTTTTTCCAAAAGGAAGTCTGTGAAGGCTAATCATAATATATTTTACTAAATATTCTAACATTTCTAATGTCACTGAAGAATGAAATGAAACCCAGTTATTATTTCTTATCGATATGAGTTTTTCATTATCTGTTTTTATCGTAAATGCTTTTTCGTGTTCCCCACTAACCTGCAAGCGCTTTATCAAAAATCACACACATTACACCAAAAAAAACAGACACTGTTTTCATGTGTTTTAACCCGTTGACAACCGGTGATTGATATTATGAAAGTCAACGTCGTTATAAAAGAGTATATTTTACCCTTTCACCCTTAAATATGTATCACCAAAACTACTTCCAGTATTTTGTAAGCCCCAATTGTTTTGAAAGCTATGTTACTTATAGTTTCTTGTAGAATTTGAGCGAAGCTCTCCGGTCGATGATTGAACATGAACATAATTTTATTTAAGTAAGTACATCATTAAGACCGTAAATACCATGCTCATGTTTCCTACTGAAACTATATATATAAAAAATGTTCAAATTAAGTATGATTATCAAGAAATGTAGAATATATGAAATTAATGCTTTCATTTTTGAGTGGGTATTTACGACCCTTCTCCCATGGGATCTAAAGTTAACAGATTAAAATTAAGTCATACTAACCCATTAAATACACATTATATAACTGCCTTTCCTACTTTTGTTATGTATTCGATTTGAAATATTTTACAAACGTTAAATGTTGTTTGTAGTAATTTATGAACTACTTTAAATATACAAGACTATTTTATGGATTTTGTATATAAATGGAATGAAAATAAAAATGCATTTTTTGCATTTTAATAATCTGTTTTATTTTTATCATCTTATTGTTACGAATTGCTAATTTACTAGAATGTTTAGATGGATGGATGGATTTATGTTTATTTGAAGGTATCTTCATAGCGGCTCAACGGATCTCGATGAAATTTGGCATAGATGTAGGTCAATCTGGAAGAACACATAGGCTACTTATTATGTTTTTTTTTAATTCCGCGCGGACGGAGTCGCGGGTGACTACTAGTAATACTATAAATGTGAAAGTGAATGCAAATAAATTATAACTTAGATGTAAGGATGTTTGTTAGGTGGTCTCTCCACAACGGCTGTATGGATCTCGATGAAATTTGGTATAGATGTAGAACATAGGCAACCTATGATCTCGGGAATGTGTACGTTTCCTGGGTGATATGTTTGGGGATTTGCGCAGACGAAGTCGCGTGAAAAAGCTAGTATCTAGTACTATATAACAGTGGTCGTCCCCGGACCATAAGATATTAGATAACATATTTAAGTATTACATTTTAAACTGTTTTATCGATCTCGAAAAAAAACCTCACGTAAAAGATTTCAACGATAATGCCTTTTTCACCTCCCCTTTGTTTGCCTACAACTTAAATGATCATCACTGAGTGAGTTTGTAAGTAAATGAAGTATACCTATCGTTTTTCAGCCGGCACTTCTTCAAAATTTATTATTAATTAATGTAATATTGTTATTAGTTCGCAATTATCTATATTTATCAGTTAATTCTGCGTGATTTATAAATAAACAATAATTAATTTTATATCCCAAATAAAGAAGGAGGTACATTATGAATCTTTACATTCGACCGTTCAAACCAACTTTAATGCAAAGATGCAAAATCTTTAAAAAAAGAGGGACACTTGCGAGTCAGCGATAAATTTGAAGATTGATACGATAGCATCCATAATAATTGAGAGTTCGTGCTCAATGGGAATAAAAGAGATTGCTTTTACAGATAAGAACATGGCGACATTATCTATAGCATCTTTGTAATGATGAAAAAAAAAAAACAGAAAAATAAAAACTTCCTGGCCATTAATCATTTGGTTTTTTTAGCATTGGGCCGATGGGCCTATGGAGTTTTTAGAATGAAAAAAATCATTGGGCCGATTTATCGGTAGGCCGATCAGCACAAAGGGAAACCATTCATATTGAGTAAGAGTGAAAATACTGAGAAAATGAAATGGATAATATGTTCGTGTATGCTTGGATAATGGAATCTTACAATCTTACTAATATTATAAATGGGCATGGATGGATGTTTGTTTGAAAATATCCCCAGAACGGCTCAACGGATTTCGATGAAATTTGGCATAGATTTAGATCATAGTCTGGAACAACACATAGGCTTCTTATTATTATTTGTTTAATACCGCGCGGACGGAGTTGCAGGCTACAGCTAGTAATATTATAATTCTTACTGGCATGAGGACATACTCGTAGATATCATCAGACTTTTTATTCAAATTGAATTACAATGGAAAGCCACTTGATGTTATTGCTGAATTAGCTTACTTCGAACCCATAAATTAGTTTTTATTACTTTATATTAATTGTGTCAGAAAATACATAAAAAATATTGTAATTTAAGTAAATGAAATTGCGACAACAAATATTATAATAAGGCGGAAAAGTTTTGTTCCGGTTTTTTGTTATTCAAGTTAAAATCTTAAAAGATAAATCTGAATCATATTTACCGTAAACTAGAAAATATAGCCGGAACACATTTTACTTTTGATTTGGTATCTGGTATGGATATAAATAGCGTATCCGTATTATATAAACGTTTTAAACACATTAGTAATACGATGTAAAACGCAACGAACAAATGCAACGGTTTATTCATCTAGAGAATTCCAGCGACGAATACGACGATTTCTTTACAAGGCTTTCTTTAATCCATAAAAAATTGCCTGTGGCAGAGGCGTGAAAGGTGTGTCAGGACAGTGCCAAATGGTATTCTGTAATCTGTGCCTGTCCCTCTAGGTTATGAGCGTGATTGTATTGTTTCATGTTACATGTTTCATTTTTCCACTATTAACTATTTCATTTTTACGAATAAGAGCATGTACTCGTGAAAAGTAAATAAGACGATCATTAGTTATAATACTGAACGATTATTTAAAAATAATTTACGTGAATAATTTTTTTATTAATATTACATGCATTTTAAAAATTTGTATCTTAAAAATGTATGGTATCCACCCACGTTCTCTCCGACGTTGCAGTAATCTGTAGGGATTTGGTATCGATTCAGACAGCTGCCTGCCATTCTGAAAACCCTCCTTAATATTCAAATATTTCGATAACGAAAGACTATAATAACATGCACATGCAGTTGGTCGATTTTACGTAAATTCACACACAAGCAATTATTTATATAAAATTAAAGTAAATTCTAAAAATATCCGTATTTTTTTTTTGTATTATAAGATGTGAAACGGCAAGCGGCCATCCGAATTCGCCGAAAGGCGAGAAGCGACCGCTGCTCATAGATATCCGCAATTGCAGATGCATTGCTTACCTTTAATCAACGGAGGAAAACGATCACAAATTAATCACAGAAAGAGAATATTTCCCTTTCTTACGCGTCCACTCCTCCATAAAATCCACTTCCCCTTTCTTATAAGAAAAGGATGGGAAGAGAAAGAAGTCTAAAATTAGGCCTCTAGCAACTCATCAGATGAAACTTCTGTGCGGAAGTCTTCTGTGTGGTCGTGGTATTTCACCGGGGGAACCGGAGCATTCGTGCACAGATGTTGTTGTTGCTGGCGTCTACCACTGTTGAATGTTATGTTAACTGTGTTAAAATAAATATTCAATAAAATAAAAATTGATTAGGTGTCTATTGCAAAAACTAGGTTGGTATTTATTATTACGTCCAATGAAATTGCAGATGATTGAATGAAAATTTTGACCTATTAAAAGTACAAAAATTTACGTCTACATTTGTACTCAAATCTATTTTTAAAAGAGATACTATTCCTTAATTATCTTGACATTATTTTTGACTATACATAGACTATAATTAACATTGAGTTGTGAAACGCGCATAATAGGAACAAAAGGGTTATTCTCTGAAGTACATAGCTAAACGAGAAGCCTCTGAATTCTACAAAAGAAATCTCGAGCCGGTTAATTAAAGCCTACTGCTAATTATTATCAGACGGGTTTCACAGGAGATAGAAGTTCTGTCGTCGTTTCGTCCGGGAAACAGATAAATTTTCGTATTACAAAGCGGTAATATATTATTGAATAAAATAACAAGCGCTGTAACTGTACTATTTTGATTATAGTAGTAATTTGCAAACAGATTGTGGGTATAGAGGCCACTGATGATCGATCTGCGCTTGTCGTCCTTCAAACACTGCCGCGCTGTAAGACTTGTTTCAACATATTGTAGACTCTGCTTTTTCGAAGAGATTAAGATGGATAACATTGTTATAATACAGGTTTAGGACAGTAGAAATCTACTGTAAAATGTTGTAATACATTGCGACAGACGGAAGCAGGATGAGGTTGCGGTGCTGGAGCAGACAATACGCACGAGGAACGAGATGCAGCGCGCGGCGGGCGTGGAGCTGGCTGCCACCTGCCATATTTGCCTCAAGACCAAGTTCGCGGACGGCGTCGGCCACTCCTGCCACTACTGTCGAGTGCGCTGTTGCGCGCGTTGCGGTGGGAAGGTTACCCTGCGTTCTAATAAGGTATCGAATAAAATTTGTTGTTAATTTTTGTTGATGGGTAATGGCCAATATTAATATCAATATCTTTTTTTAGGTGATTTGGGTGTGTATATTATGTCGTAAAAAACAAGAGTTACTATCAAAAACTGGTCAATGGATACATAAAAGCGCCGGTCAAGACTCGATGATGTGGCGGATGGAGTCCGACCTGCGCGGGCTGCCGCCGTCGGGCGAGATCGCGCTCGACAAGCGGCCCAAGCTGGAGCGCGCGCACAGCGCTGCAGAAAAGGAGAACCACCCGCTGCAGCGGTCCAGTAGCGCGCTGCGCCGCCAGTACAGTCAACAGGAGCCGCGCTGCTATGGCGAGCTGGAGGGCCTGGCGCGCACGCATCCACACCTCGTGCACCCGCGGCAGAAGGCGGCGTACGGTGTCGATGACTCCGCTCCTTTGCCGCCCGGTGCCTTCGCGCCCGCGCCCGCGCACCTCATGCCGCATCCCTTGGCACACCCCCCGCTGCCACCGCGCTCCTCCTCCTCCGACGACGAGGTGCCCGAGTGCATCTCTGACGAAAACGACGAGTACCGCGACCGCGGTGAGTACCCCGCCCTGCCCCGCTCCGCGCGCCCTTGCGGTTCCCTGTCACCGCGCTCCCTCCTCTCCGAGCTAATTATTTTTGTGCCTGTCCTTGTAACACTGATAACGCACCACATAACACTGAACACAATTATTACGCCATCCGTTGTATGGATTTATCAATGCCTAATATAATAACAACGTTATATTAAGTTTGTCATATTCTCCCCAGCATTATCTGTATAGGATACGATAAAGTTAAGGTGTTCCGTGCGAGGTAACTCAACTTTAGTAGTAGTAGTGCATAGTAGAGAAATATTAATTTCCACTTGAATAAGATTTCAGAGAATATAATAGTGTAGAGCACCTAAACTTATCTTAAGGTACATATACTTAAACCAAAGAGACGACAGTCCTGTTTATCAATATTTATGTTCGAACAAATGAAACTTACTCATTTGTTTTTAATAACCTATGTCTGTAATTTCTTTCAGTTATTTTATGGACGAGATCAATTATAAAGACACGGGCTGATTTTAATGCGATGTATAGCTCTAGCAAAGTCGTGTCTGCAGTATAGATTGTGTTAGTGTCGCGAACGTGCGGCGACTTGCGGGTCGTGCGCGCCCGGTACCCCTGTAGTCGTAGTCCGGTAGGCCGGAGCGAACGCAGCGCACACGTCTCCCCGCTGACCGTCTCCCACTGTTGCTGTTCGCAGGTAATAGAGATAGGCCCGGCGCCGCGATCTCCAGAAACCAGCGACAAGCGATATTAGACGAGAAAATGAAAAAGTTCTTATCGGTGAGGGGGCGTTTTTCAGGCACCTTGGTCATTAAAGTTTGCTACATTTTTAGATGTTAAGACATCCCTCACTGTTTGTTGATGGTTCTCATTCTATTAACTTCCAACTTGTGAACGTTCAAACCTCATCTATCTTCGTTTGAATATGTTCTTCAATCATTATATTCATGATTTCCAAAGGCAGCACGTACACGGAAAAGATTCCATACTTCGAATGTTGAATGATTCATTTCTGATTATAATTTATGATATGAGAAATGAAGTGTATGTAAACGATACGTGTACTTCTGCCTTATTGATGTTTGAACCATATCATTAAACAAATTCAGGTCACAAAAACTGTAATACAATTATTTTATTTTGTAGTGTATAGCTAAAAAATGTATTTCTGTACTAAAATTATGGTTCAAGCAACGTCTGGGCCGCCGCATGTCTGGGCGAAAAGAAGTGTAAAATATTTGAAAACATTATAAAACTACTTACTAGATTTTGTGAACGTGTTCCTATTTTACTTTCTCGTTGTTGTTTCGCTGTATAGTATGACTTGAATCTGACACACATCTTTCCGCTTGTGCGTGATCACCGCTTTTAATTACGATGCGTTTGGTTTACCTTATGGCAAAATTGATCCGGAAACATGATGTTCATTCTCTATCTTTGCTGAAGACGTCTATTTTCTTATTACACTTTATTCCCTCTACAACGTCGCAAATAATAGTACCTGGTGTCAGATATATATACATGGTTGTTTGGTTAAACAAAAATAAAAGGTAAACGGTCCGGGACGCGTACTGACGCGCAACTCGCTGCACGGTCGCGTTGACATCGTTAGGCTTCAGTTTGTCGATGCTATTGATACGCTGTCGTTCATAGGACAAGTGGAAGCGTGCGCGTCGTTGCGGCGCCCGCACCTGCGCGGCACGAGCGTCGCCGCCAACAATTATTATAATTTGACTAATCATTCGTCGGCCTCCTACGCACCGGAGGCGCAGGGGCTTTTCGATGGCCGCACTCCTGCCGGAGGCCGCAGCTTCGACTCGGTGACTGAATGTCGGTGGCGCGCGCGCGACGACCTCGAAAGCTCGTACCTGCGCCCCTATGGGCCGGATGAGGGCCCACGCCCCGATCGCGCTGTCTATAAAAGTGCCTATCTGTGGGAGGACTCCTCCGACAACCGCCGTTTCACCGAAAGGAGAAAAAAGACGGTGCGTTTCGATGGTCACGAGGGTGCGGCAACGTTTCCGCGCGGTGGGCGCGACGCCTCTGGCGCGCCGCACGACTGGGCCTCCCTGCGCTGGGAGGCCGAGCGTCAGACCAGCCAGGACTCCGCCACCAAAGATTCTGGCATCGAAACCTCTAGCACTTTCACCTCCAGCGAAGATTCCAATAGAGGCGATTGCCCAAAGGTACTTACAATCACTCCCTAAAGGTATTTCTGTACGTTCAACGCAGCAAAAACGACTCTATATTGTATTTTTACACAAAGTTTTTCTTTGTCACCGCCATTCGAAAAAGCTTAAAGGCATGATGTTTGTTGATATTAAATACAACACTTAAAACCGTTAGGTCGATTGCTACTGTATATTATTCAGTACATAAGGTCATGTTGTCGAGCTGTTTGTTTGGCATTTTTTGTTTGGCTGCGGCATGATTGTATCGGCGAGCATGTGTCGGTTCTTACTGGATGTGCTCATTGTGAACTTATGTTCAATTATCTTGTACTGTCGTTTCTAGATGAGTATTGACGAGGATGGATTTTTTTTTATTTAACATACTAACATGAACAGTTCCCGCTGAACTGGCAAGTATCAATGGACGGGACGCGCATGATCGGACACATGGTCCTCCGCAAGAGCGTGGTGGAGGGCAGCTCGCACTCCTCCGCCGCCATCCTGGGCCTCAAGGTTGTGGGAGGCAAGATCCTTCCCGACGGCACCCGCGGCGCCATCGTCGAGAAGGTCAAGAAAGGCTCCATTGCTGATATAGAAGGACAGCTTAAGATAGGTGATTTGTCTTTCTTTGTGAATTTATGGCTATAAAAGCTTCACAGTTTAAAAATTAATACGGTAAAAATTTAGGTGACGAGGTACTACAGTGGAACGGCGTACCGCTACAGGGGCGCAGCGCAGAGGAGGTTGCTGCCGTGGTGGCCAACAGCAAGCACGACTCACACGTCGAGCTGGTCGTCACGCGGCCCTTCTCCGCCGCACGGACGCCCTCGCAGCCCTGGAGGACGCATAAAGGTAACGAAATTTATTCCGCTGATCCCGCATTTAAGTCAAACTCGTTTCGATACTCCACTAACTCGTGCTGTATTTATTTATTTTATCTTTGTAATATACAGAGGTGTACACGGAAGTGATGGGTGGCTGCGAGAAGCCGAGCGTGCTGGTGACGTCACCGGGCTCGCCCGACCTCCATTCGCGCCGACGCTCCGGAAGACACAACTATACCGCCAACGTCGCCGGACGCATACAGGTTATTACATTCTACGAAGTATTACTTCACGGAATTTAAATATTGCTTTTTCAATAACAAACCTGTCTGTGCCAATTATCAGGTACAACTTCAGCCGTATGTCTTCTGTCGATAATAGCAATACCGAGTCTCCGATGTCGAATTAAATCCACGGTCACATTATCATAAATTTGGGACATTTAAGACATTTCAATCGGATTTTTTTTTCACCGTGTATGTATTGTTGGTGCAGTTGAAAGTGTACTTCGACATAACGGCGCTACAGCTGCTGGTGACGGTTGTATCTGCGAGCGGACTGACGCCGCGACCGGACGGCTCGCCGCGCTGCCCCTACGCCAAGATATTCCTGCTGCCCGACAAGAGCGAGAAGAGTAAGCGTCGCACAAAGACCCTTGCAAACACGCTCGAACCGCGCTGGAATCAGACCTTTGTCTACTGCGGAATACGGATAGCGGATATCAAGAAGAGGGCCTTAGAGGTGAGAGTTAGTTGACCTTTGTAAGTAAGGAGATTTTAATCTTATGAAATCCACATAATACTAATTTTGTATGACAGTGTGTGGATTTGGGTTATGTTTAAACTTTGTGAAGTTGCAAACAACCTTTAGTTATGAAATTCTATTTGGTTTAAGGTCACCGTTTGGGATCTCAATCGATATGGCCCCAACGACTTCCTCGGGGAGGTTCTTTTGGACTTAGACAGTGTTCTCATGAATCATGAACCCAACTGGTATCTACTGAAAGCTCATGAGGACATCGGTTTCAGCGTAAGTAATTATTTCAGTCTTTATTCAGATTTTTACAATTTACGTAATTTAATTTTTTCTAAGAGAAATAAACGAAACGTAAAGTATAAATTCTCATAGTTCTCTGAGATGTTTCGAAAGCGTTACTCGTATGAAGATATTGACGTGGTCGCGTTATGCAGCGCTATCGCGATGAGGACGGCGAGGGCGAGCGCCTGTCGCCGCCGTCAACGTCGACGTCGCGGTTGTCGGACTCGGACACGCCCAGCGAGTGTGAGCTGCGCCGCCATCACTCGCTATCCAGCCTCGCCTCCAGCTCCAGCCCGCCGCCGCCGCACGACGTATGCCATCTTTAATATTTTGTCACACAAATAATCATACACACAATTGATCGAGTTATCCAAGTACGAGTGCATCCAATGCTAACACACATACAAATCCTAAAGTGTTTACTAATGATTTAGATCGAAGGCACGCGATGCAGTCGCCGCGACATGTCCCCCGCGGGCAGAGTGCGCACTGCCGGCATGGCCAAAGATCGAGTGAGTTATTTATTATTATAAATGTTTTGTCATTTCGTTTAACAAATAAAAGCAGACTTTTGCAGAAGTTATTGTTTGCGAATTTTTTTCTCGCTATCTCAGTGGTAAATCAGTGTAACTAGCTAACAAATATGATAGGGTGTGACGAATGTTGCAGGGCGGATACAGCGTGGCGCGGTCGCAGTCGGCGGCGGGCGCGCGCAGCAAATCGCCGCGCCGCTCGCTGTCGCCGCCCAGCGACCGCGAACGCGACCTCGGCTGGCGCTACACAGGTGCCGCGGCCATCCGCCCCCCGCCAGGCCGCCCCCCGCTCAATGCCGCCGGAGACCTCCACCGTCTCCATTATCTGAATCGATGACACTACGGACCTTTGTCATCCAGATTCGGCTGGTTACCGATCTGCCACGTATTCCGACAACTACATAAGAAAAAATAAACAGTCGTTTTTCTACCATCAATAAGAAAATGTCAGTTGTCGGTTTCACAGCAGAATCGGTGTCGCCGAGTAAGATCGAGCGGGCCCGACCCCGCACGGAACACTCGCGTATCGCACGATCTCTCGCATCCGCCATCACCACTTTACTATCACTTACTGTATCGACTTCCTCTTGATTTTTATTTTCACGCATCTTCCGCCAACCTAGTCCTACACCCGATATGAGCACTCTCTTCACATCTCGTACGTAAGCGTTGTATTCATGCTGTTTCTTGAGAACATATCGCGACACATAAGCGCATGCCGATCTATTCTGGTTTCTCTTTCATAGGCAGCTGTTCATGACCACGAGGTTGATGCATATCGATACGTGTTGTGTGGACGTGTTGTAATTAGTGAGCGCAGATAGTTTACCAGCGCGGTCGCAGCAGATGGCCTTGTGACGGTTGCAGTGTGCGAGGAGCGCGGGGAGCGGGGCGGGGAGCGGGGCGAGGGCGCACGTCTGCCCACGCACGCGTACGCGCCACGCTTTCAGTCGCGCTCCGCCACCGCCACGCCCACCACCAGCCCCAAGAAACGACAGCTGCCGCAGATACCGCACCAGGTACGCGCACGTCTAATACTTAGGATGCTACTGGAGAGGATATAACTACAAGTTTCGTGTGTTACAGCCAAGCAACGGTCGGACGGCGCGGGCGCAGGTGTCGGCCGACCTGGAGGAACGTAAGTGGATCGCCCCGCATCACATTGGCGCCACACTCACCTACCGCAGCACGCCGCAAGGTCAATACACCGCTCTCCTCCCTACACCCACTCTACCCTCACTTCACATAAAATAAAGCAAAGAACCTTACTTTTATACATTATATTACCTCATAACATAATAAATTTACGAAAACGATACGTAGTGTTGCTTCTTAGTACACTAGAGTAGTAAATAGTTTTAGTACATTAATACATTACTTCTATATCGATGATGATAATTCACTACTGAAGAAACATATAGAAACTTTGAGTTGAAATGTACATTGATTCGTCATTGAAATCAATTCGTGCATGGGTATCAAATGTTTGTTAACTGTGATCGCGGTGTAGGGTGGGAGCGACACTACGCGGGGCTGTCGGACTCTGAGCTGGTAGCGCGGGGCGGGGGCGGCAGCGGGGGCGCGGGTGGGGGCTGGGCGCCGCGCCGTAGACTCTCGCCCGACGCCGCCGCCGGGGACTCAGACCTCGAGTCCGTCGCCTCGGTCACTTCTAGTGCCTTCAGCACGCAGTCTGAACGGCCCCGACCCACTCGTATGCTCAGGTAATATTAACCCTTTCCATTCCCTCCACGTATTGAAATAAATACTTTGCTTTGATTTAAAAACAATGTATCGACAATTTAACAAAATATTATACTATCTATCCTGCATTACATATCACTTATAAGAATTTTCTGAAATTTACAGCCGAAAACGAGCCATTTCATATCACAGTAATTTGTTTTCATATAATGCTCCCATTTCCAGCGTTCATTATGATAGTCAGGATCCTAATTGTTTATTACCAAGATACGGCATAGTCACCAAGGATGAGTACTTGACGCGTCGGCCTTTTCCCGCGCCACTCGAAACAGACATGGTCCCTACACTTTGCGCACTCCCCACGCGCCGTCTTCGACGCATATTATCTCGGAGTCGGTCAGTCGGTCCCAACAAGGAATATTTCCATAGGTTTCCGTTCGAAAGGAGCTCGAGCTGTCCCGAACGTCCAAACCCGCCCCGTCCACGTAAAACCTTCAAAAATACGAGAAACCACGACTATCTACCAACTGTTGCAATTCACAAAAAACCAATAATGTACGCAGATGAAAAATGCTACTTACCTAAAGCACGCGTACACTTTGATCAATCACTAAAATTTGAACGTTACGATAAAAGTTATAAACATTATGACAGTCAGATTCCAGAAAATTACAGGACTTACGACTATCAGCATTTGGAGATGCCAAAATATTTAAATCATAGAAAAAGTTCTGATTTAAATTTTATCAATAAAGTTCATGAACCGAGAGTTCATTTTTCATCTTTAAGTGATGATATGGACGAGTATAATCTGAATGCTAATCTTGCGTTCAGTGTCAATCTAGACGAAACTCAATACGATGAGCCAATATCACAATATTACGGCTACGAGAGTGACGGTAGCATAGCCGAAACCACCATCCATGTTAATGTAGAAAAGCAAAGTAAATTCGATATTGACCCTCGCAACATAAACGATACCCGAACGATTGACATAAAAACTCCTGAATATCCCTCGACTATTGATTATTTTGATTTGTTACCTGATAATAATAGAAAAATGTTACTGTCGCTTAACCTCAAATCCAATTATGACAACTTTAGATACAATAATTTGTCTGATGAATTTCCTTTGAGTCCAAATAACAGAACACGAACTTCTGTAACGCCAGGAACTCCATTGGAATATAAAAGAAATATGATTTCTAAGAAAAACCGAGACCTTCGCCGAAGACATACAATTTCTTATTCAAATAATTCTTTGACTTCTCAAAAAACTAGTGATGTATATAGCAAAATGTCTGCTCCCTCATTATATAAGAAATACGACGTGAAAAAACATGATATGAGAGAATACGACAGAGGAATATTGAAAAGAAAGAATAACATAAATAACATTACTAAATTTCCATTCATAAAAGAATTTCCTTTACCTACGTCCCCTAGTTCTCCCTACTCCACATATCCTCCATCGATAAGGCCAACATCATCAATTATAAAAACTGCTCGTTCCCGTTCTTTAGATTCTGAAGAACATTTAGATAGAGATTTCAGTACGGTTGCTAATTCAAAGTGTATTGCTCTTTCCACCTCGAATATCGACTCGCCCCGCTGCGCGCACCCTTCCGCCGCCACACACTTGCCGCTCGATGACATGCATCACGATCGCAACGATACCAATGAAAAAAACAACAATCGTTCCTCTCTACGGAACAAATTCTGCGAAAAATACGATGAAACTGGTCAAACTGCAAACGATCAACATCAAAATGGAAAAACTAATACGGACAACAGCAACGATTATGGAGGTCGCGAAAACGGTCGACATCATACACAGCCGCAACCACTGGAGAGGCGCGAGTCTCGCCGCGGGCAGTTTACCAGGAGTCTGAGCAACACCGACGCTCCCGACGAGAAAGCAGGTAAAACATTTAATAAGTTCGATGTACTTTTGTATCCAAAAGTCAAAAATCACTTTCCACAAGCATTAAATTAACAAATGAGAACTTTGCTGGTAAAAAAATAAATAATTTCATTTACAAGATGGCAGCCTGAGTGACACAGCAATAGGAGGCAACAGCGAGATGGAGCCGACCAGCGACGACGCCTTGCTTAAAGCTGAGCCCAGAGACTACTTCGGACCCGGAATGGGAAAGAAGAGCAACTCAACATCGCAGTTATCCGCTACAGGTTCGTGTCGTCTTTATTACATTGAATGAATTCATTGCCAATACTAAATGTTTATTATGTTCACAGAGAGACTACGAAGACGAATAACACTTTTATGTATCTTACACCTTATTTTTTTAATCGTACATAAAAATCTCGCTCGACAGGACGAAAAAGAAGGTTAGGTTTTGGTAAACGGGGGAAAAATTCGTTTACTGTTCAACGAAGCGAGGAGGTGGTGCCCGGGGAGATGCGGGGCGGGGCGGGGGTGTCGCGCGCCTCCTCCGCCTCCAGCGAGAACGATGACGGCAGGTTCGCTGCGCACTCGCCGCCTCCTTATTAGCGCAGCGCCGAGCGACATTGACACAATAGTGCAGTACCGGGCGGCGGTAGATCTCATCTCTGCTCTCACACAATATACCTCGCCCGCTATGAGAGGACCGATTCGCGTGCAATTAGCCTGGCTACGACATTGGAAACACCAATGTTTATCAACCGTTCTGTACAGCATGCCAGAATGTCCACGTCAAACTTAGAACTCAATGTGCGATGTTGCTTTTGTAAAGTCGGCTAGTGTAGAGCTTGAATTTGCCAATTTATTTGATGAGAGCACAGTTTGGTTTGAATTTCAATTTTAAAGTAAAATAATATATTTAGTAGCTCATGTAAGTAGAATCATTATTGCGAATATTTGAGGCAAATGCTTTAGAAACGTTCGCAGCATACATTTACAAATATCTGATCATATATTTCTCAAAAGAAAATTACTTATGTATATACACCAGTAGGGATGGACGCAAACGGGATTTAAGCTTGGCATAAAAATTGGCAAATGTAATATTTAAAATATGTATATTGTCGTTCTGGGTGTCATAGCGAGCTCGATGTTCTTGGCTAACACCTCAGCTTATATTGAAAGATATTTATATAAGTAAGTATAAACCCTAATAATAAGACAATACGCACAGTACGATCTTTGCCATCTTTAACGTAACAAATATAGGTGTTAAGCCATAACAGGAACAAATGCCAGTATAAGTGAATGTGATTAGCACGGTGTGGCGTAGAGGGGGGCAGCGGCGCGCGCCGC
>DWMU01000019.1:0-17071 GCA_018246175.1 Papilio zelicaon
TTTTTACTTTATTTTTGGTGTACAATTTCAATTCTAAACATACTACTATCGAGATTGATTTTTTTCCTATTATTGTGCGTTTGAAATGAAAATTACTTGTTTATTTGACAAATATTAAAAAATCACTTAAAACTATAAATCATTAGAATACATCGACGCCCCCACCGAATAACCCCGTAATAGGAAAAATTAAATTTTTTTCATAAGCAAAAGACCGTATTTCTTTAATAATTAAGAAAAATATAAAAAAATCACGTGTAGGACCTTTAGATGCCGAATTCGACGGAAAAGCAAGAACCCGGTAAGAGTGCATTACAGGATTATTCGTTGGGGGGGTTCATTTTTTTCTGTTAGGTTTCGGTTAGGTTCATGTGTATTGTTAGATACGGAGTGTAGAGATCGTATTGCAGGTCAAGTGGCGAGTGTGATCCGCGAGTGTCGCGCCCGCGGGTGGACGGAGCAAGGTGCGCGAACTAGACATGTGCGGCTGCCGGCGTCTTACCAGGCCGGCGTCACCGTCGCCGCCCTCACCGGCTCCGAGGCTCATCGCCGGCTCGTACACGCCCCTCTACCACCCCCCTGCCGACCGTACTAGGTACTTTTTTTTTCGGAGAGGAAATCTTCGAATGATACCCTGCCTTCTGGGAGAATCCCAGGAGTCTTAACACTCGCCTTAGGCAAATACCACTCGTACTAGGTACGTACCGCCCGACTTAGATACGTACCACTGGTGCAGGGCACGTACATCTCGTTCTAGTCGGTACGTAAATTGTTTAATTTTATGACTGCCTCACGGTTACAACATTAATTAGACGTTATGTTATTTACCTACAGTTACTTTGCAAAAATACTCTTTAAAATTATTACAACAAAGTAACTGAAAATCTCCCGTTACTTTGTTCTATTACGTACTTTGAGTCAAGATAAAAAAAAATGTGAGCCGTCATGGGACGCCTGGCAGATGTGAAACATCGTGTGTGTACAAGTAATATGCATAACAGTTCGGTTTACAAGTGAGCCTATAGATGTTTCACATCAATTTGATTTAAGTTCTAAAACACGATATTGAAGTTTTTCTAGTAGCTTAATATATATGCAAAGCAACGATTTAAAAGGTTCGAGGTTCCGATCAGTTCAATTATCGGGATTACATACTGAACCTCAAAGGTTCTTTCATCCTGTGTAAAGTCCCCGGCGACAGGGCGGAAAGCGTCGTATTGTGGTGGATTCAGGCCGGGTTCGGTGCCATATAGGGAGGGAATTTACTACCCGTTTGGTTATCGACCCGTAGCGTTGCTCAGAGCAAAGATAATGTTAGAGATTTGAATACCTCTCAGTATAGCTTGGCGACCCGTCGCCACGGCAAGCGTCGCCACGCCAACGATTCGGTTTACAAGTGATCCTATAGATGTTTCACATCAAAAGTTCAAAGGAAATTTGGAGAAATTAACTGAATCAAACCTAGTCTCACCCGACACTGTAATTCTTTAAATAATGATGTTTCTAAAATGTTGATTGTTATGATTTTTGTTGCAATAATTAACTACTGTTTTCCTAAACTTAGTAACACACATTCGTGATTAACGAGTACTACTTTGTTAAAATCCAATTCCGAATAGAGATGTGATAAATATCGGGGTGTGGTGCGCAGAGTTTAATATCGGCAACACCAAGTGGGCGGTGCTGTGGTTCAGGTATCAACCGATATATAGTCCAACGCCTTACCCAATATGTTCTAATTTAAACCGGGAACGTTGCAAATCACCCCATCCATTGCCTAATCTATTCAGATAGAACATTGACTGATTTGAATGTTACAACTCCATTGTTTAGACTTGCTTTAATACACGTTAATATTTCAACTTGCTCGCCGAATAATGAACGCCCATTTAGTTGTTAGTGTGGGACACTAATTAATCTTAAATTAATGTGTCCTTTACTCTGTGTAAAAATATTGAATTAATGAATTCTAACATTAATGTTTTGCTAAATTGTATTAAATTGGCATTGGCTATAGTTATTTAACGTATAAGATTCTTTTATGAAACATATAGCGTATATGATAGAGATGTATGGAGGAGTAGTACATACTGTGCCGACCCTCCATAGGGATAAGGGCAGGTTGATGATAGCGTATAACATATAGCGCATAAACATAAGTGTATATAGCGTGTAAAAAATCGTGTAAAAACTCGAAACAAATGAAAATCTTTCACATTTTGTTTACAGACAGTAGACTTAATGACAGTTATAAGAAATGACTTACCTATACATTTGGTAAACATCAATTGAGGAGGGGACAGGGCTCAAAGGAAATATCAGCGGCGGTAAACTTTGCCCTCTGTGAGGGGAAGGAATGTCAAACTTGCGGATTGCTTAATGATGCATTACCCTGATTCAACATTAGTCACATAGATAATATGATTTCTTAGTATAATTTTATTATCAGTTACAATGAATAAAATTCAAAAATTCAACTAATAATAGCCTACGGGGATATTCGACTAAATTGACCACTCGCTATCGAAAATAGTTAAAGCTTAGACCATAGGCAGAAAACTAATGGCAAAAGGAACGTTCAGTGACTATACTCCTTGATCGGGGACGACGAAAAAAAATTACATAAATGTCAAACTTAATAAAAATCATGCAATCTAAAAGCTTTGACAGCAATAGTCACAGGTCGTTACAATCAAACATTCAAACGAATATAGCAAAAATTGTCTTTATTTCAGACATACAAAAATATATAAAATAAACTAACGACAGGACCTGGGCGGTACCTTGCGGTAGGTGCGGTGCGGGAGGACGTTCGGGATATATTGGTTACGGAGTGTAGTGTTTGTGTCTATGGAATAGATACAATTCACTGTCTCATGTACCACACTGGAATGGACAGCTGTCTCTGGGTAGTTGAGTGACGAACGCGGTACGAAGCGGACGTGCGCCTGCGCTCCAGTGTGGTAGTGGTGAGCCAGTGTCTGTCCTTTATCATCTTTAGGGACCCTATGGTCCTACACGGAGCCTTATTCAATTTGCTCCAATTTGAATGGGAATCGTTCCGTAATACTGCGTAGTTGCGCGGTTTGTTCCTTCAACAGCGGAAACTTTGATGTTATTTCATTTTGATGATCCGAACAATATATTCTTTCTGACAATTTTTCTTCCATTTTCATTTTATGTGTTATTTTTGGTACGTTATATTTAAACATTAAATTTTAGCGCCCTCTAGCGGTCAAATATACTGTAATATAATGTGAAAATATTAGCTGTAAACATGCAGACATAAAACCATATTCTTACTTCAATTTTCTTTCAACGAATATTCTCTTTGTTTCTATATTTGACCGAGCTGTAACAAATTTATGAAACGGAAAAATATGCTTACATTATAAACTAAAGATAACAAAAAGTGAATTCAACTAAATAACTGTTTAACGACGTTCCGATGAAATAAATTGCAGTAAACTCGCCGCACTGCCCTGCAAAAGCGCGAACTCTACAGCAATATACATAAATCAGACTGACTTTGTATATGTTTGTACGTCCTCTTGCAGCGCTTTAAGTAAACTTTGAGATTTGCTACCGCTTACAAACTATTTACAAGAAATTTTTATACTGAGAATTTTTCATGTTTCCAGTTTCGTATTTTATTAGTGTAAATTTTAATTTAAAAATACTAGACGGAAAACTAGCCCATCCGAAAACGTTAAAACAGCAGATCACCTACTTTTAATAGACATACGTCATAAATTTCTCCATTGATTAAATAAAAATAATCATCAAAATATCCATTTTACTTGAAACATTCTCTGGTACAATGTTGGTGACACTATTCTTTAAGTCGTGTTATCCAACAACCCTTTGTAAAGAACCATCAAGGATGGCGAAGGGTTGAGATCCGAATGTAAACAGCGTCAAAGGGCTGCGTCTCACAATTTGTCGGCCCTTGATTGGGCACATAGCGCTCGCGCACCTGTCACCTTCGACTAAGTGCAGCCCTCAAAACAAAGGCAAAAGTAACGGTCCAAGGTATAAATATAAAGCGTTTCAATTCATTTTATTAAACTGATCTTACTAATATTATAAATGCGAATGTTTGGATGGATGGATGGATGTTTGTTTGAAGGAATCTTCAAAACGGTTCAACGGATCTCGATGAAATTTGGCACAGATGTGGAAAATAGTCTGGAAGAACGCATAGGCTACTTATTAAGTTTTTTCTTAAAATCTGCGCAGATGGAGTCGCGAGCGACAGCTAGTAGTTACATAAAGTCATAAAGAGCTTTTCTTGGATTGGGAAAAGGAAATCTTCAGTTATAAAAGATATTTTAATGCTGTAATTTTTAGTAGTAGCATCATATTGGTAATTTGTTTGCGTTGTACTTTTTTATTAACATTTACCGTTGGTTTCTGAGACAAATATCATTGTTTAAAACGTATCGTCATCCCCGTCATTAACTTTGACATAATAGAGATAACAATATGCTTTAAACGGAGATTTAGGTCTCAGAAAGAAATGGTTAATCCAGCAATTGATTAATGTAACTGATTGACTAACGGTAACTACGAATTTTTTAAATAATAAAACATATATGTATAGGATTTGTAGCAAAAAAAGTCCATATAAGAAAGTGTAAAACGCGGAACTAAATTGATAATGAATTATTTATTTTGTTCTATTTATTGTTAGTGATTAAGTTTTTGCACCATACAACATGTTGGCAGGTGTATGGGATCGGAGATGGCGTTGCTTGAACGGCCGATGTAGGGGATCGAGTTTTAAGCTTTTACCGTCGAGTATCTCGGGGACTAATCCACTAACAAGTGCGTGTAAAAAGAACATTTTTATATATATTCCTCTATATGTGCGCAATTCACTAAATGGTAGTGCCTATGCTTTTTCAATTCCATTGTATTATAATAAATGAAAAGCGAGATGATTTGATTGTATGGATATGTTAAGGGTTGGAATTGTCGCCGACATTTGAATAGATTAAAACAAGATATTGATATGACTGAGAGTGCATAATAAAAAAAAAATCTGTTATTGATGAGTCATCTTCGTACATATTGTTAACATTTGACGTTACAAAAAAAATTAAATGATTTATTGTATCCCTTTTCGATAATTGATTATGATCCCATCATGCAGAAAAAGCAAAGAAAATCTTAGTTGATAAAAAATCCAGAAACCTATATCTGTCGTAGTAGCCTTAACGATCACCGAAACCCTCGTAAAAAGACTACATTTTGAAATTTACCAACGTACGTCCAATACTAATAAACTGATGGGCATCTCTGAACGAGCGCAACGCTATCGGGACAGGTTAAAAACCAGTGCCGCATGGCTTAGGTTATGAGGTACAAGCTGAGTCTGTAGCCCATTGTTATCTTTTTTTATAATTAGTGTAGGAGATACTTCGTTCTTTTATGATGACAGTAAAAAGGTATTTATTTAACTCATATGGCGATATTGAATAATGTATTTAAATACAATAATCTATTCGAAAAGGATCTCTATTCTTTCCAAGCTCAGTGAATATCTACGAAGTCAGTTGAGGCGTTTTCTTTGGAAATGTTTCCGATTTATTATGCACGTAATTCGTAACCTTATTTGAGCTGAGATTGCGATTATATATCACGCGTATTACCGCGCGCTCTGACACATTTGAAGCGGAGATGGTCAAAGATTAAAATTTAAACCAGATGTAACATTAATAAGTCTTATGATGAAAATGATCAACATTGTTTGCGTTGATTTGCATTAATATTTGATTATACATATTGGTACGACTATTTGATGTGCAATAGAGTGGTTTTGCATATGTATTGTTTAATTTAAAAAAGTTCCTTTCTTTATGTTCTACTACTTTTAACTTAAGAAATAATTAGGATATAGGAAGGTGATTAAAGGTCAAAGATATATCAAAATATATATTTGAGTTCCAAAGACACTACGACAAACGAAGTTGTTAAATAGCGAAAAAGTCTAGTCTTCCCCTTCTATAATTCGTCTAGTCTTTGTCAGGTTAAGGAACGCGGTAATGTAGTACCGTACTCGGCGTTTTTATGGTAATTGTTGAGAAGCACTGTAACCCGCAGATGTTGATTTATTCATACAAATGAAGGGTTCATTGTATTAATTAAATATTAAACTTTAATGATCCATAATCTAATATATAAAATTCTCGTGTCACAGTTTTCGTTGCTATACCCCTCCGAAACGGCTTGACCGATTTTGATGAAATTTTTTGTGCTTATCCGGTATCTATGAGAATCGGCCAACATCTATTTTTCATAACCCCCCCCCCCATTTTTTAATTGCGCGCGGACGGAGTCGCGGGCGACAGCTAGTTATAAATAAAAGACATAAAGGAGGCTCATAAAAATATTTCTTTTTTGTCGTAACTTAATTCTTCTTCATTATTAATTTCGTAACATTAATAAGCCAATTTTATAATAGGTTAATTTACAATAATGGTCACCTATTGTTCGAAATTCCACCACAATTAATAATCAAAGATTTTTTTTCTGATAAAAATTCTTCTTCGTAATGAAATTTAACTGTGAGTAAAAATTTGACGTCCATTTCTCAGAATATCCTTAAAAAGTTGTACAAAGCTTTTCCTTCACGTAATTAAAATAATGATTATGATGTGAAAATAAAACAGCAAAAATATATCATCATAGACATGAGATTCTTCACGTATGTTGTTGCTACTTCTCATTTCCCACTGACCGGAGGTTGTTGTGGAGGAGATTGCTTGCGAAATTGAACACAAAATGTGATTTACTGAATATTATGCGACGTTGTACTACGTGAAGTATAGCTGCGGGGAATATTTTATATTCAATGTTTACAGATATTGTTTATTATTATGTGTTGACAATAAATATAAAAACTAACTAAATAAAAACTTGTTTGATTCGACTACGACAGGTGAAATGTGAGTGTACATTTTAATAGAAAGTCGCTAGTACAAATTTCTTTCGTAAATGAAAGTCGTAATATGACTTAGTTACATAGTTAATCTTATAAGCTAGTACATGTTAGCACCTTATGTCTCAATCTGATTATAATAAAACTTTGTAAGCCGATTATGTTAACGTCTGTAACCGCTTGCAGTCGAACCCCACCTCTACTTAAAAATACACACTTATATAAATTTATACTAACTGTCGCCCGCGATTCCGTCCGCGCGGAATAAAAAAAAAACTTAATTAGTAGCGTATATCATCAAGATCCGTTGAGTCCTTCTGGAGATACCTTCAAATATCCATCCATCCACTATTATAATATTTGTATGATTACCTTAAGAGTAACAAAAGGGTTGGTGGACAGTATGGTGTACTTAGGTATGGAAAATTATTAAAATCACATTAGAAAAAAACAAATCGTCGTTAAAGGAAATTTACAATATTAAAAGTAAATATTTAAAGTGATAAACTTTGCTAAGCATGTATGAAATACATAAATCAAGTATGATTGACTTTACACATACATTTTTGACCAAAAAATTGGGACTCAGGACACTTTGAGCTGTTATGAAATAATTAAAAAAAAGTTAATAGAAACATTTGATATTCTGCTAAAAGTATAATGAATTGAAATGGTTGCGAGATTTCACACACTATGAACCACAAAGAATAGTTTGCGAAAAAGAAACGTATAAAAGGGAAAAAGGCATTCGAATTAAAGGTTGTACATAGAGGGTGTGTTGTAGACGCATAAATCTGTGAGCATCGAACATTCCCCACTCAGAACAGCAACAATGCTCCTGCGCCCGCTTGTCATTGACAATGCACGGTTTCATTGTACCACAACCAAATTTATAACACCATATATTTGTACATCACGCCTTTCATTAGTACATGTAGAATTATGAATCATATATCAATTGTTTACCATAGAGCCTTAATAAATAAAAGCCAGCAGTCATTTTGTAATAATAGTTGGCTAGATAACAGATAAATAAAATAGCTTTAATTAATTTAATGAGAAGGAAAACTTGAAGACATGAAGTTGAGAACTTACTTTTATTTGACAGTAAGTTTAAATTACTAAACCTCAACAATATTGAAACCGATACGAAAGATTTTTAGTAATATTGTACAATGGAAACCTTAGTATTGCAAAGCGTTAATACTTTCAGCAAATATTCCGACGTCTATGAGACAAACCTCATACAAACCCCGAGGGTGGATTGAACGGGGGTGACTTGAGACTTGTTGAGGTCTCCCTGTTACATGTCGATACTTATACAACTTTGTACTTAATATTAAGAACCTGACCTTTTTATACACGTAATAAAGAGTATATTTGTGTATCAAGACTGCAAATTGATTTTGTTTTCCGCGTGAAATATGATAATCGTCTCGTCTGATGATGGTATTCATAGTTCGCGAGGCTAGAAGCCTTAGATGTACAAGGGGAAGAAATTACTGCACATTTCATGCGAGCTTTAGGACATGGCTTTGCTCGCTTATTTACCACATACAGGTACCTACTTTTATAAGAACCCTACATTGAGACGAGTGTTTGCTAATGTTAGTGGTTTAATATTCTATGAAGCTTTAACACAGATTTTACGACGATTTTTACTAAAGTGAAGTCTTCATATCGGTGTCAGTAACACTGAACGTGTTAATCTTAGATGTAGTTAGTATTATTTTTGTTTGCTTTACAAGAGTTCTCTTTATAATTTAATTTATGAAAAAGAGTATCAAAGAAAGTGAACTTTTTTTTAGTCTCTTAAGGTTAACGCGGATTTGTAAACTCCTCGCCCGTCCGGCACCGTCCCGCCTCACGATTGGGATAGATGAGTACATCACATACAATCACGCGCCGTCAATTCGTGCAAGCATAATTGACGTATTGCGATTTTATATATTTATCCCGCTCATTCGGTGATGTCGAGGCGGTGATGAATGACCGCCGTGGTGATCGTAAGGTGGGGTGGTGCCGGGTAGACTAGGAGTTTAGTAATACGCGTTAACCTTTATTCTCCCTTTTATTCATAGCTTAATTATTAAATTACAAAACACGAACCCCTTCCTTGTATATTCGTTATTCCATAAAGTCTTAAAACATAATCCGGCTACGTAATCCGATTTAGTGGTTATTTAATATGAAATGGATATGATATTGTTTTAGTTGTTATTATACTTTAGTCATTTTTAGGACTATGTACTGGACTCAGAATCATTTAATGGTTACATAAACAGTCCCTTAGTGTAGATTTGTCACGCTAACACTACACTTATGGATACCCTTAGTGATTATAGCAGTCTAGAATGATTAGAGTAATGATAATAACTTCAATGTTTACTTTGGTATCTTATATAACGTTCAATAAATTAATATTATGTTGACCTTAGTTCTAAGTTAAAGTATGAAGAATTTCAAAAGGTCATCCAATATTAAGTATAGCTTGATTACGATAGTTCAGCACCTCCGGGAATCCTTACAAACTCCGTAACTGCTCAAGTCGCTTGTTTGGAACAGAGAAACTGTAGAGACGTTTCATATCTCTTATTTTCCACTATTTTAATAAAAATATATTTTTAATCTACTTTTCGTCGCAATAGCATATAATAAAGTATTTCAAATATAACTAAAGTTGCTAAGTGAATTATGGCTATATAAATACACTGTTTTTATTCGAAACGTATATTTTATTTGCACCATATTATGCCAAAAAAATCATCATATAAACCTTGCATCAATTCAAAGAAATGAATATTATCACCAATCGCTTGTCAACTTTGAATAATATTTAGATTAATAACGACTCCATTCTTAAAACATGGTTAAGCTGTGTTATTGGATTACAACTCCTTGCGAGCGCGATGTTCAAGAAAAGGGGGGGAGGGACATAATGAAACACAAAACACGAGCAAAAAGGTTTCATAACTTATTGAAACGGCGCAAATATCCGTTTATCGGAAAAGCGAAGTGCCTAGAAAACTTTTGATGGTTGTACATTTTACGCTCACCCAATGCTACTCAAGGTAATCTTTAATACAGATTTTCAATTTCCCTTCACAATAACTACTACAATACTCGTCTTAGCATTGGGAATAGCAGGGTTTTTTTTAATTTTACAATAACGGAAGAATTTTGTGTAATATTCTTTTGATATGAAGAACAGGTTTTTATTAATTTTGAAACGATGAATGCTATCTTATGCGGAGTTTGTACTTCAAGAAAATTGTATTTAGAATGATGTTGTTTTCGACTAAATTCTACACCTATCATATACTAGCTGTCGCCTGCGACTCTGTCCGCGCGGAATTGAAAAAAACCTAAAGAGTAGCCTATGTGTTCTTTCAAACTATGTTCTACATCTGTACCAAATTTCATCAAAATCCGTTCATTGGAGATATCTTCAAACAAACATCCATCTATCCATCCATCCATCTAAGCATTCGCATTAATAACATTAGTAAAGTGTTTCGACTAAACCTTAAAAATTACTGGTGCTAACTTTCTTCAAATTCAGAAACAAAACATTCAGCTAGTCTCACTAAAAATGTAATATCGAAATGCGAAATAAATTTACAGCTTTAACAACAATAGCCTTTATTGTGGCATATGAATAGAGTTTGTGTTATAAATTCGGAAACAGAATAACCCAATAAAAGTATAAACTCGTAAATCTGAGTAAAAATGTCATAGCGTGACATGAACATTGTGTAGGGCTCTTTGAACGCCCACGGTGTATTATGCTAAATGTTTTTTTACATTGTACATGGGTTTATATACATGTTTGCAATGGGTTTTAGGTGTTTAAACTAACCTTAAACTTTGTAAGGTAAAGAATTTTTTAAATATATATCTGAAATTTCTGAAGAAGTTTGTAATGTAAAATATTTTGTTGCAGGTCATAAGGCTTTCAATATCATAAATATATAGACTTATTCAGGCTGTCTACAAATGTGTGAGAGAGGTTATGAATTTAAGTGGTTAGCTTTTTGTATTTGTATAGTTCTTACTACGCAATGTTAATCTAGATGTGCTTTTTTGTATTTATATAATTACTAGCTTTCGCCCGCGACTCTGTCCGCGCGATTCGCATCTATAATAGTAGTAAGATATATACTTAAATTATCGAAATTATTTTATCTTTTATATAATAGCATCGAATTGAAATTCGTTCAGTAATAATGTTGTATATTTGTTACTAAATAAAAAAAAAAAAATGTTAAATGATGAACGACAACGCAAAAGTTCATGTCTCTTTGTACGATTTTTTTAAATTCTCGACTTTAGGTATTTAATATATGTACTTACATAGTTTATTTTTCGAGATCACAATAAGCAAATATTTTAGTGTGTGTGAACATGATTTTATTGTCCTTACATAACCACGAGTTAACAATCGCGAAAAAATGTAATGTAAAACTGAAGCTATGTTGAAACTTGCACAAATAAACGCAATAATAGCAAGTTTTTACGTACTGGCCTTACATTTTCGTATGTATTTTCTACGGTGAAGACAGTATAGTACATTTTAGGTCCCTAAAGGCCCTGTGTAATTGTATCCTTTGATAGCGCCCCTCGCTGCGAGGCATGCCAAATTACAATATTAAAGTCGAGTGAAAAGAAAAAAACTCATCAGCTCTCACTTCAACATCTGCGCCTTAAACAGAACAATTATCACAACTTGAAGTGTTTAATATAAGAGAATTCCATATTATTATTTTATTGAGTGGGGAATTAATTTAATAGGATTTTAAGTGATCAAGTGGTAGACAGATGATGACATTGAAAGATAGGATACTGTTTCAATATCTTTATCCTTTGCAAATCCATCGGTGTGATAAACTAGGAAAAAATAATATACGTTATTTAAGTAACAGTTTAATAACAAGAAAAAAACATTTATTTTCTTAACCTTTAGTTTGTTTCAAGGATAAACTTAATAATTCTATTAACTCGTGTAAAACTTTGTTTTCCTTTGACGCCAAAATTTGTACTTTTCTAGTCATTAAAATATTTTTGAATTAATGAAAACCTTTCAAGAGTGAAAGTCAATTTCGCTTCGTAATCACTTATAATTGTGCTCTAGTGAAGAGCAAAATTTGCATAAAACCTCACCGTGTCTCTGGGGGCTCTAGCTTGTATAAATAAATATAAATCCGGTGAACCGCGCAATACGAAATTATTTCAACTGCTTTTGTTACTCCTTTGAAATCAACATTTCGAAAATATATTAGGTATAGAGTGAACATTAGATTTTCCTACATGACAGTGAAGACGAAATTGTCAACCAAGTATCGTTTAATATGTAGGCGTGTATAATAGGTTTTCCTACCTACCTACCTTTTTATAGTATAAGGTGACAAACGAGGAAGGCGGCAACCTGAAGCGGAGAGGTGACCGTTGCTCATAGATCTATTGTATATTTGCACATGCGTTGCCTTGCTAACTATAGGTAAGTTCGTGTTGTTCTGTCTATTGATATTTATGTTGAATATCTTTGTTTCAATAAAAAAAATGAAAATAAACGTGAACCGAAACATTAATTCAAGAACATAAAGCCATCACTATCATTCTCTATGAAAAGACTAACATAAAAACACGTTTTGGCAGAATTACTCATAGGATTAGCAACACTTCTACGCCCTTCGTATAATTTGGTGAAACAAAACAAGCGTCACTCGAAATATCGTGAAAGGAATTAAAATATACCAATAAGTGTAAAGAAAAAAAGCAGCATTGCAAATTGCGGGGCTTCCAAAGCGCCCTCTTATTTGCGGTGCGCCTTTCTCTGGCAAATACCTCGCGTTAATGTGATTGTAATTAACCCTAATTATAGTTTATTGCGATTCAATGACAAGCCTGAATTTATTTGTATTGTTGTTCTAGTAAACCTGCTAATGATTTTGGAATTTGGACTCTTCCACAGTACATTTTTGATTTAAAATTATAACATTAAGTTCATAGTCAGAACGAGGAAAGAATACTTACACAAAAGTCTATAGTGTATTGAACAAATATTACTATAAAAACATATTTTAAATAGCAGCAAATGCGAATGATTTAAAGTGAATGCTGGTTTAATCGTTGATTGTTTGCCGTCGGCATTAAAGCAGCGAATTGTCAATATTTGCCATCGACTACGGAGGCTGGGGGCTGTAATCCCGGCTCGATTCGCAAACACTACCTCACAATTCGTCTGTTTCAGAGGAATTCTGCGTAAAATACTATTTTGTAATAGTTTACAGACTAATTAGGCTCCAAGGCGAGTCAACAAATCCCACTGTTTATTAGCGGGCAAATTTAACGATACTTGTCTAATCAACATAATACAGTTTTGTTAGAATGCTTATTCAAAGAACAAAGTTTTCAGGACCACAATAAATATTGTACGGTTTTATAGAAAAGTTTGAAACAACAAACCAAATTAATTCTATTTAAAAAAAAAAACATTTACAATTTAAGATAAATTAATTTTCTTTCATGGTGGACCATTGTCCGTCGTTCTTCAGAAAAAAGTTACATAATACTCAATTAAAAAAAATCAGCTAAAAAAATTCCGCAACAACAAATAGCACTGACTATCAATTCTCCGGCAAATTCTCGTCCCTCTCTAATATATCTCCGATGTGACCTATTACTCATACTTCACCACCAGGGGCCGCTTTGTTCGTTGTTTCCGTGATATATGGCCAAGGTTTCAGAGGTGGGAATTACGTAAATTTCAAAAGAACCAAAAGGGTATTTGTCAATATGCCTTTAAAACCCATTCACGCCAATATGACAGGGTAAAACAAAGAGTGATTAACAACTCCTCCACGTTAGGTTGTCAAACTTTTTTAATGAATACTACTTTACAAATCTCTGGTAATGGACGTAGTTATTTAGGTGCTAAGAACTGAATTATATTCTTATTCACTTTTCTCTTAATGTTAATAAAACTACGATCCTAATTAGATGGAAATCCAAACATGTACAATTCGTATAAATCTTTTCTGTATGATTATTTTTTGTGTTAATAATTTTCAATAAAAATATGCAAATTTGTTGTTGAGAAATACGAAATTATGCTAGAGAACAAAGTGGTCAAGTTACCAGGCGAGCATAAACAAGGAATAGTCGGTTCGCAGACATGTCGGCGTCGTGTTCGCGCGCCCGAGTGGAAGCAACGCTGAAATATTACCGCCACACCACATTTAACGTGATAACCGACGCACGAGAACGTTTTGACGTTAGTTATGGCCATGAGGTCACTGGATATTGAATAACTTATAGCAATCTTTAAATGGTCTTGAGTTTTAGAGAATTTGTACCCTTCATATGCGTCGTAAACTCCGTCAATACCATTCCTTTTCCCATCTTTACTAAAAGGGTGATTGCTTTCATTTTACGCCTGTCTTCTGTTTGGTCGTGGTATTGCAAAGATTCACCCAGCCCATTCGTACAACAGATCTTGTTGCTGGTGATTACAATTGATAATGGACTCAGGAGATGACTCTGAGTGTGCTGTATAATGTTCAAGTGAACCATAGTCGATATCTAAAGTTAGTGTCAAACACGTTGAGTTCGTTACTCTTGATGTATCACCCTTTTCAATACCTTTCCATTCTAACTATCAGCTGTTATTCTAAATATGGTAATAAAAGAGTTACATCAATTGCAGACACATTTAAAGATATTAAATGATTCTAAGCAATTATTCAAGACCGGCAGACGAGCTCATTGACATCGAGACCATTTAAAACAGTAAGCGGAAAGGTAATTAAAAATAAATATTAACACTGTCTACCGCATTCATTCACCATCTCTTTTGTAAAATTCAACAAAGCATTTCTCTGTCACATTCGCGATTCGTTTACTATTCTCCTTGACAGACTAATTGTTTCATTTCTATTGGATTTCGAACCGTATTATGTTATTAAATAAAGTTTATTTTAGTAACGCTATAAGATGTTTTTATGACATTTTAGTTTTGAGCATTGAGGTTTATAATAGTTCTAGAAATAATCCGACATGAAAAAGGCTGGATACATTCTGGCTTAGTGTGAATGATTTTGTTAGGTTTGAATATAATTTTACATATGAGCTAGATGGTGGGAATATACTGGATTTATAACAAAAGCTAATAGTAAAGTGAGAAAGAAAAAAATTTAATGTATTGATTTTTTATAAATAACAAAAAAAAACTGCCATTTTTTGATGCACCTCGCTCTCCTAGCGAATGTTAATTACTTGGTAGCTTAAATTAAGTTTCTACTTCGATATTTTACTTTAATTTTGACACTAGCAAATTAATTCGTTTATGTCAGACTAATAAAGTCAGTATGTCAATTAAATGTCAGGATAAAGGATAAAAAGACCTGTAATTTACACAGACATACTGAATTACAGTGTTACGATATTGGACAAACTGTCTCGGAAATATTACGTACAAAACTGACAACGTTTCAATATTAAATGAGAAATTCAAAACGATTCATTGTGTATTACGTTTCTTTGAACTTTTTTTTTATATTCAAAAATTTTTCGACCTTTTTAATATAAGGAAATTCATTTAAAGGTATTTTTTGTCGATCGACATAATTGAGTTTTTTAGACTGTTTTAAGAAAAAAAAATGTCAGTTGGAAATATTATTGTCTTTTAATAAATACCGCAAGACACTTTGATGAAAAATTTCAATATCTTTTTAACGATCGTTTCTACGATCGACATTGAGGTTGTTTCATTTAAAACTAATATTAAAAAACAAGATTAATTAATATTTCGATTTCACGACCTAGTATAAAAAAAAAATTAAATTAGTGTTGGGAACGAAAACATCGATAGCGAAAAGAAGCATTTATTATTTAAACAGATTTAGATGTAGAATTACTTTAATTAAAAAAACGTTAAAAGATACTGGCCAGCTACAAATGGACACATAGAAGACCGTTATTAAAAAGTTAAATGTCGCAAAGTGTAAGGCACTGGCGCCGGCCGGCGGGTGCGAGTGTTCTCTCATTATTTATTTAAAACCCGATCCGATTGTCGTATGTACATTTTTGGGGTATGGTACAAGTGATGGATTGAAGGGATTAGACAATAAATATTTTTTAACCTTTAAAAATCTAACATTGGTTACAAAGTCTTCTTTCTATAGAATCTAATTTAAAAGCATTTGGATTTAAACAACAACGTAACTCACGCCCGTAACTCAAAAGGGTAGGCAGAGATCATTTGGAGCGGTTCACACACACCTCGCTTCTTCAACATTCATACGTCTACGCATACACGCACGTCGGTTTCGGTTGCTTTTCAACAATACCGCACTTCAACAATAGTATTTTTTATTTTTTTAAATTAAGATCAATGCCATCTATAAACTAAACAGTAATTTTTTACTAAATCCTAAAATTTTTACATTAATATAGATATTTTTGAACAATATAAGCAATGTCCGTTTCTGAGTCAGATTGAGTATTTCCTCTATTCAGCAATTATAACCACATTTCACTTTATAATTGCAAGGTCGATGTTTCCCTGTCAATTATGAACAAACGTGCGTTTTCGGTGGTTAGCAACATCGTTTAGTTATATATATATATATAGACAGATGCAATATTTTAGTACTAAATGTTAATCTGTTTAGGGAAATCTATTTGTTATTTACACATCTGAGGTTTTAAATAAAGATTTTCTATTTGTCTTCGTAAAAAATTAGATGGTAGATAACGACAGATGTAACTTCAAATTATTGCATTTGCTTATTGAAACTTTTTAGCTCGTTGCGTTATTTTGTGTTTACGCCACACACTTTTTCGGACGGAGTGCTTTTAAACTTAACCCTTATTTGCTGGCTTTGAGCACTTTAAAAGATTACAACAGTCCCGTTCTCCGAAGTGGCGTAAGAATACGTCTAATTCCCTTCGACGACTCGTGGTTTTAACTTCTGTTTTAGTATCAGGACTTTATAAATTTGCCTTTGAATTTAATTTACATCATTAGCTATTACTGTATTCTGATTTGAGTAACGTGTGAGATGAATTCAAATATAATAATAAAAAAAGGTAAATAAAAAATATATATTTAATTTTTTTGATATATAC
>DWMU01000020.1:0-16924 GCA_018246175.1 Papilio zelicaon
CGTTCCGTTTTAAATCGTAACCAGTATAACTGGCTATAAAGGAACGGCTTCACAGTATACTGAATTGACGTCACACTCTACAGTGGTCACAGTGCATATCGGAACACACCCTATAAGTGTGAGCTCCGTGTTAAAATTACAGATAACAGATTTTAAATCTCGTGCTCATGGCCATTTGGCGTTTTATCATTTTTTTAAAGACCCATTTACTTTTACACGTTTAAATATCCACCATAAACGAGAATTAAAGGAATGCAATAGAAAAAAAATTTATAAAGCCTAATATTAAGACATGAAAAATTCTTATTGCGACAAAAAATCGATTTGACTGGGATGCGAAACGATTCAGTTTTGAAATTTTATCGACTTAATCCCTATCTAGTAACCTAAAATCTGTCTATGTACGATAATATGAAATTAGAGGATACTATTTTTATATTTCTAAATATTTAGTATCTTTACAATAAAGATTCACATATTAATGAATTTGCTGTTCATATTATAAAGAAAATATATATTTGTCTCTGAGTTTTTAAGATATAAAGATGAATCAAGCACAAGTTACCAAACTTGTTTCAAAATTACGGATAAATGTAGCTGCAGAGCCTCGCCGGCTTAGAAGTCCGAAAGGACCCGAAGGAAGGTTAAATAAATTACGAAAAACTGTTACTGGATTAATTAAATATGAAAGAATTGAGTTAAATTACAACCGAGGGGATGAAGCTCGACAATATGCCGAAAGGGTAAGCATAAAGATTTTCCCAAAACTTGGGTCTTGTATAATCTTCATCACTTTACTTTGATTCAGAATATTAAGAGCACATCAGAATGATAAACTAGTATTTAGTATTCATAAATGCATGGATATGGATATTATAATAAATGTATGTATTGTAAATTGATTTCTTTTTTTTTCCAGCTCATATCCGAGGCCATTACACATGGTGATTGTCACAAACCAACAATGGAAATAGCAGATTATTGGTTACTTGAAAAGGAACTGGTACATAAATTATTTAAAGTTCTTGTGCCTAGATATGAAAATTGCAACACAGCTTATACTAGAATGTATAAAGCACCTCGGCCACAATACAGTCGAAACACTGAAAAGGCTGTTTTAGAACTCCGAGGGAACCCATATCCTCCTCTAGTAAACAAACAACACAATAATAGGCATCTAATTCAAAATATTTTACTAGATGCTGCTAAATATGATTATAGACAAGCTAAATATGCAGAAATGGCTGATAAAATTGGGAGGTCAGATCAAGAAGTAGAAAAATCAACCAAAATGGGGGATGTTGAAAATCATTCTAATGACGATTCTCCTAATAAGTAAATTAACTGAATTAAAGCTTTAAGTTTTATTTTATTTAGAAAATATGTTCTATAGTCATGTTGGAGTAGAAAATATGAATTATAATATTACTAATAATTTGTAGATGTTTTTATTTACTTGATTCAAAGATTGTAACAAAACTTGTAAATCGTAATTCATGATATTCAGGCATTCGAGTTTCATTTGTAATAAATACCTCCATCTTTGCCATAAGGCCATAGTCCTGATCAGTGAACCCTTTCCTTGCTTTGATAATCACTAAAAAAAGTTTTATTGGAAAGTTGTCACTTTACATTAAGTGACCATCTGGAACTTGCAAATACATTTATTAATTGTCAGTGAGTTATTTACATAGGCCTCAGAATAAATCTGGTAATGAGTTTATATAGGCATGTCCCATTTTTTGAAAGACTGACAGAGAAGACCTTGAAATGCAACCATGGGTTTATAAAAATTATATAACACTTCATAAAAAGTATCCTAATTTTAATGGAAAAATAAGTTTTAAATTGTAGTGTTAATGGATGACTCGAATTCAATTTATATTGAGTGATTAGGAAAAGTGAGGTTATGTTTCTTTCAAAATGTGCAATGCAAGAGTTAGATACATTATAAGTATCTGCTTATTTGATAAGGTAGAGTAGATCGTAGCAGTCAGTGGTTGACACTTGTTATACCAATACAGAAGTTTGAGCAAGTGTATTTTTGCAGATTCAATAGACAATTTTACTTTAGTCAGTTAAAATGGATACGGGGGACGAAAAAAGATCAAACCATAAAATTGTGGTTATAGGATCTTCTAGTGTTGATTTTACAACGTATGTATAATATTGTATAAATTTATTACGAATCAACTCAAAGTTACGAAATATAAATAAGATATTCAGTTCTACATCTTAGATATGTTACAGGTACGCTCCTAGGCTTCCCAATCCTGGAGAAACACTTCATGGATATAAATTTGTAACTAGTTACGGTGGAAAAGGAGCCAACCAATGTGTGGCTGCGGCTAAACTTGGAGCTAATACATATATGATAAGTAGAGTATGTTTCATTGATATCAATTGTCGTTGTGACGTGTTTAAATATAGGGACTGGCGTAATCTCGTTCGTTGCATGTTTAATTACCGGCATCAATATATTCTTTTCAGCTCGGAGATGATAAATGGGGAGTCGAATATAAAAAGTATTTGAAAGAACTTGGCGTAGATGTTTGTCACGTTACGTTAACTCCCAATGTATCAACAGGCATTGCTCAAATTATGGTTGCAGAAAACGGAGAAAATCAAATAGTAATTGTCCCAGGGGCTAACAATCACCTTAGCAGTATAGATATTAAAGCAGCAGGGGATATAATAGAAACTGCCGATATTGTTATAGGACAATTGGAAACACCACTTGAGTCAACACTCGAAGCTTTCAAACGTTGCAAGGGTGTATGTTTTTATAATTTCTATTTATATTCTAGCAACTCCATTGGTGTTTGCCATAAACATTGAATAATCAAATTAAAATTTCAGCTGAAATTGTTTAATGCTGCTCCAGCCATAAAAAATACCGAGGTCATATTTCCCTATTGTTCAATTCTATGTCTCAATGAAACAGAAGCTTCTTTATATGTTGGCTATGCGGTTGACCTAACGTAAGTTAAAAATATGATAAAATTTAAGTAACTTGTAGCTAAATGGTTTTTATTTAAAATATCATGTACCATTTCAGGAACGGCTCATTTGCGTTGAAAAAAATTTTAGAATCAGGATGTGAAAAGGTTATAATAACTCTCGGAGATAAGGGTGCAATTTATTCTACAAAACACGATATCAAATGTATTCACGTTTGTTGCGAAAAAGTTGTACCCGTAGATACAACTGTAAGTACATCAGCGTATATTCCTTTTTTATCCGATCTATTATCTCCTTATTTAAAAAAAACTAATACTTTAAAAAATAAACAGGGAGCAGGTGACGCGTTCGTTGGCGCTTTAGCAACTTATTTGGTAACTCATAAAGATTATCCTTTACATCAAATTATTGGAGCGGCTTGCGCAGTTGCTACTATGTCAGTTATCAAAGAAGGCACTCAAACTAGCTACCCGTCAAGATTTGATGCTTTCGCTAATGAGTACGAATATAAGGAATTGTAAAACTTAATTTACTAATGTTATTTCAACTACTACTCAAAGATAAATTTAAAAAGTTCAATATTTGCAATAAAAACAAAATATTCCAAAGCAAACGTTTATTATTACTAAAATGTATATAAGTTGTACACATCTAATTATATTTCAATGATTCTAAATAATAACTATTGTAAGTTTGATGTATAAGCAAATGATAAAAAGCAACTTAATCAATATTAAAAAAAAAAAAAAACTAACTGATCATAAGGGCTTACTACAGCTATTTCCCAGAAACAAGGATATTGGTTAAGTTGCCTTGCCTATATTGTAATCATGTATTTCGAGTGTTAATTCCTTAACCTGTTGACCTACTCTTAGGTGAATGATAAATACGTTCACATTTTATACGTGCTCACCAATTACATGAGCGTTTTTCCAATGTTGAAATGGATAAATGCAACAGCTTATCATGCATACCTAATAAAAGCTTCTTTATTGTTTGTATGTTAGAATTGTATTTAATCTTTTCATCAAACATTTCTTTCTTTACGAGCTTTAAAAATGGCTTGTTGCGGATGTCCATGGTCGTCGGTGTTATCTTGACACTGAGGGTCTCATATAAAACAATTATATGTTAACTAGTAATGCAAACATTCTTTTCATCTATAGGCTATAACATAATAAAACACGCTTAAAATACAAAATGTTAAATAGTAAATGTTTTAAGTATGTGGGCATAATGACCATATGTCACAATCCGCATACAGAACAAAATCAAACACTCCATTACGACAAATTAAAGCATATTATTCCGAAGAGAAAAACTATATCTAAATTCTGGATTCGTGAAGATGTAATCAAACATTACGTTAAAATATCGTGACAATGAATTTTCAACTTTACTCAATTCTTAAGTTTAATCGCATCTGAAGAATCCAACTGATACTTGAAAATAAATGGTAGATTTCTCGTTAAAACTAATTATGCAAATCGATGTAACTTACATATATATCAATATTTAATGATAAAAAAATACAATCTTCTACTACTAAAAGAAAATTTAAGCACTATGTAACATATAGTTAAATTTAGTTATATTACATAATATTTCATCGTGTTACGACAATAATGGTGAAACTATATATTTCCTAGAATTAAAGGTAAGGAAATTTCGAAAAATAATGTGTAATAAATTCTAAGTTAATGAACTACAAAATGTTAGGTTTATCATTTTAATGATAGACAGAAATTAACACAATTTTAATAGTTAATTTATTAATAATAAATAGAACATTCGATGTCGGATCTAGTTGTTTTACAGAAGGTGAATAACGCTGCAGGATTTTAATTTAAGAAAAGGGCGTCGCCAAGAATATAAAAAAATTAAAATCATAAGAAACTACTTCTTAACACTAAAGTGCCTACAATCCCTATGAATAACTCAAAAACTACTTTTCATTATTTAATTTAAAAAATTCGACACCATGTTGATAAACATCTGGAATTAGAATGCCCCCGCCCCCCTTGACCATCGATTGTTTAATCTGAGAAGAATCCAACATGACCACATTATACCTTTGAAGGAGTTTTATCTGTGTACGATTTCCCGAGACTTTAAAATTGTTTGGTAGCTTTTCCTATGTCACTAAGCTTGCAACACTAATTTTTGCGACTGATTTTTTCAGAAAAAAATTAGGACTTTATGGTTAGTGTTATCATAATTGTAATAATAAACCAAATTAGTTTGCGAAAGCTAAGAAAGTAAGATTTCTCATAGGATTATAAACAATAACTCAAACGACTTTGTCTTTTAATTTAAAATGGTGTATTTTATCCGTAAATTATTTTGGCTTACTCCCGTATACGTCTATATTATACGTATACGGGATACGTCTATATTGTAATCGTTTAATTTGAACAGCTTTCTCCTTCGATCATTTTTAGATAACAAACTCCTTTGCTTTGGGGAACAAAACTTTTGATTGAAAATCCAGTGAATAACAAAAAATTAAATGATTTTAATGTGGTAGTTTCCGTTTTCGCTACTTTACATGAGGTGGGTCGCCATATCACTTTCACATCTACCCCCAAATCATATCATGGAAATTAAGGAATAAATAATTGGATTAAAAAAAAAGTCAGAACATTCCGCCTACTGTACAGTTATGGCCCAGTTGAAGTAAACACATTATAAATTTTAACATATTTTGGTTGTGGTTATTGGTAAAAATACAGTTTCGGTCCACCTAAGTCGTATTTTCTAGTTTTGCTCAAATCTTTGATGGACAGTAACGGAAATAAAACAAAATTTTTTGTTAGCGGTTAACTTGATCAAAAACAAAATAAGAGGCGAGGCCAATTATTTTAATTTAATAAAATGTGATTCAAATAATTATGGTAGTTTCTGATATAGAATTTATTATAACAAGCCAAGAGAAATGTGAAATAATAATTTAAATTTTCATTTGTAATTTAAGTAATGGATCGTTATTGTACCCTTTTAGTGGGCCATAACTGTCTTGGGTGGACCGAGAATGTTTTAGGTGTTTCGTTTGTGTTGCCCAACTATTTTAAAGTTTATAATAAATTAATATACTTTCACTTATTTTAATGTTCAACAAGATAATTATTATGGTATTTTGTATTTCCATCCTTCAATCTCACATAGCAAATTTGGAAAAATATTGTACATCCAAAAATAAAAAGTTTAATTACGAAAAACAAGATTTGCTCTTTGATTCTATTCTGTTTAACTTTTCGAGATGAAGATATTTGTTTTAGTTTTAGACCATTACCTGAGTATTATTTGTCACTGTTTTTTGAATTATCGTATTGCTTTAGGAGCAAAATATATAAATAAAAATACATTTTGTGTAATTTTTGTTGTCCTGTCCCTAATAGAAGACTAAAATAAATATTTTTTTTTTCATTTGAACACTAACAATTTAAGATCAATATATTTTTTTGGCTTTTTTTAAATTTTATTTTTTTCATTAAAGGTGGACAAACACCAAAACTACCGAATTGCTAAAATGCACATTAGGTTTCATCTAGAGATATGATCATTGAAGAAGTTTATTTTACTTACCTTGTATTATTTTAACCTTTAATATACTCTTAAAATTACAAGTAGTGTATTTTATGTGAATGAACATCAGTCATATATGTGTTACATTTAGTACATAAACGTGCCATTTTTTTTTAGTTTCACTGTGATTTTTTTATTAACTTTAAAATGCTAAACTTTTAATGTAAATTGCTTTAAAGCAATAATTAAAAATTATAACAATATAACATTGCAGAAATCCTAGAAATATGTCAGTGTTCTATTTTTACCTGTCAATTTAACTTGAAGTAAAGGTGGTCATGAGGATCTAGAAACAGATATTTTAGTAATAATCTATATAATATATATTATAGAAATATTGTACAATATATTTTATTCAAAATTGAATAACCTGTTGTATTGCGAAGCAATTTCCTCTTAATTTATTTATACATTAAATCTTAACTTTTTTACCGTCAATTAATTAAATTCAACATTTAAACAAAATGTTAACAATACCCTATTATCAATGCACATAAATACAGTAAATGTCTAAGTATTTGATCTGATTATAAAGAATTCAGTGATAGACATACAAGCTTCCTAGTTCACTTTCATTCACAATTTGTAGTAACACTTGTAAGTCTTCTAAACTTGAAATATATTTAGGTGCTCCAATAAACTCAACAGGTTTTTCCTCTAGCTCAATGTTATATTTTAAATTTTTCGGACATGTTACAGATTTCAAACATTTGTTGCCTAACATTTTTTTAAATACAACATGTGTTATATTTGTGCTATCAGGAATAGAAATGGTGGCGTTTTGTTCATTAGTTTTTGTATCAGATACATTTTCTTCTAAATTCACATCAAGTTGAGTCAATTTTAAGTCATTAGGAGGAATGCTTTTATTGTCTTCCTTATTATCATTTTCCACTAGATTTCTAACTTCAGAAGAAGCATCTGTCTGTTGATTTTCATTTGGTAAATGTTCTTCAATACCCTTTTTTAATGCCTCATCAAGTATTGAGGGGCTGTTTGGATTTATAAACGTATCGGATACTTCAGTGAATGGTTTTTCTTCAGTTTTTACCGAGCTTTCATCTTTATCCTTACTACTCTCAGTGATATTGTTAAATTGATCCATATCTTCTATTAGTTTGCTGACATCAGTGCTGTCAACATCCATTGCAATTGGTTCTGGGTCTTTTTCAACATTTGGCTTTCCTAAAAGCATCGCTTCGACATCATTTGATTGAATGTTGTCTTTAAAAGGTTCAGAACTACTTGGTTCAATTTCCTTTTGAATAGTTTCTGGGTTTTTTTCTGTAATATTGTCATTTAGTATATCCATTATAGAAGGAAATTCTTCAACCTTCACTTCAGACAATTCTGATTTTAACTTTTCTATTGGCTTTTCATTATACATTAAGTCTTCTAATTCTGCAGCTATGCGATCATATACTTTATCATCTTTGGGTTCTTCATTTTTTGGAAAATAGTCCATGTTCCAATCTTCAGAAGGCAATATACTTTTATTTAGATTAGGTAATAAATCAAGCAAAGATAATTTGTTTTTCAATTCATTAGTGTTGTTGTTGTTTACTGTTGGGGAAGTAAACATAATACCATATTGTTTTAAGCCAGAACTCACTTTTTTAACATAGTTGTAGCCTTTATCACTAATTAACTGTTTTGTCAATCCATTATTTTCTTTTAGTATGTTATTTGGAGGATGAGTCTTTTTAGATTCATCACATTCTGGAATTACTGAATCTGGATCAACATTAACTTCATTTACCTTTGAATTTTTTGGGGTCCGCAATGCTTTTGGTGGCTGCTTTTTGTAGCTATTCTTCGGTGTAATTCCATTCTCACTGCACTTTGACCTAGAATTTGCATTTACCGAAAAAGAGTCAACATTCTTTTTCGGCTTGGATGACGAACTACTTTCATACTGTATTTTTACTTTGGTAAATTTACCGAGAATTTTAGCGAAGTCCATTCGAGTAACAAGAACTCTACATTCTCGACATTTTCCTTCTTTATATAAACGTTCTAAATTTTTGGACATTTTGTAAATACGCCCTCTTTTACTTTCTCGACCTTTAAATGAAATCATTGTAAAAATAACCTAATATAAAGACAAATATACCAAATGTTTTTCTACAGGCATTTGTATAGGATTAAAAGAAACATAGAAACATTTCCCGCGCAGACGATATCACTGTGAGTGTATTAGACACTTTTTGAAAACTTAGTTTTCCACAAAGCTTGATTTATCAAGTTCCAAATAACTACGTTATTTTAATTGTAAAACTTTATTTGAATTTGTTTTTACCAGAAATTAAAAACGACACCGTCGAGAAACAATACTTCATAGAAGCGAAAATGGCGTCGCAATAGTGATGTATTGACGTCGGCTTTACAAGAATGTTAGAAACGCGAATTCGATTTCGATCAATGTTCGATGTTTTTTTAATGCATATAAGAAACGCGTGGACAATTTTTTGTCATTAAATTAATTAGCATCCTTAATTAATTTGCATTAAACTAAAAATGTAAGTGTATCTTGTAGTAGAGACAGCTTTTTGTTGAAAGTTTTTGTTGGTTGAATTTAATCTAATTATGACAAATAATGAATACATGTAAATCAGATTCATAGTGAAAATGCAGATTTAGTAAATTAACAACGAGTGCCTTTTAATTTAAAGGTTTTGTTTTGATGTGAAACATCTATAGGCTCACTTGTTTCTTACCTTGTTTGTTTATTTAGATTAAAAATAGTAATTTAAATCGATCTCAACATAAGTTTGAAATGGCTAGACTAGTAGAATAAAGTTAACTATGACTAAATTTACAAAGATGGTCGCTTTCACAAGATAAGGATATATTATTCTTCATTGTAGTCAACTCATTATACGCTCCCATCGAGGGGCTCAGAGCCTACCCAATTTAGGGGCGAGTAGGCCATAGTCATCCAAGCTGTCCCAGTGCGCTTTGTATTTTTCTTATCAACCACTAAACATGGTTATCTGATATTATTTATAGAATAGAGTAGCATTTCATAGATTATCGAATATAAAAGTATTTTGAATAGTCTTTGAACAGACTGTTACTGAATAACGTAGGAAGGTTTTAAATTGATTACTCTTCAGCGAATGATTGATTTTTAGCCTTAAAAATAGGCCAACCTGTTCAATGTTTTAACTTAAATGTTGAAAATTTTAATGCCCCTTTAACAAGTTATATAATGAAATTCTTATAAAAAATTAAAAGAATTTTTTTGGAACTCTTGTAATTTTTTCGAACGATAGTAACTTTAACCGAATCAAAAATTTCGATATATTACTTGAGGAGGTACATCCCTTTAGTACCAAAGACACTTTATGTCTATGGTACAATAGGGATGTCCAAGGAGGTTTAAAAAGCTTGTACCAAAAACAAATATTTTTATTCCTTTGACACTCCACTTTATTCAAAGAGAGAAAAATGTTTTTATCTGTGGTGGTACAACATGGTTGAAAAATAACTTAAATAAAAACTTACGTTAAGATGGCGGTATTATTGTAATGATAAATAGTTCAATTATGCGTAGTATTCGTGAGAATATACTATATTTATTGAAAAAGAAATATTTTTACTGCTACATTAAACAATTTTGATACAAAATGTCTTGGCCAATGCCATCTGGGTCCTGGAATGCCGGAGTTCCCATGACTCCGAATATGAACATGGGGTATACGCCTGATCAATGGACTCTAATACAACAACAAAATTGGCAACAGTGGGCACAATGGCAACAACAATATGCCCAGTGGCAAATTCAATACGGAGACAAGGTTAGGTTTTGTTTTTGATTGGAATAAAGAATCTTTTCTAAATGTATATATATATATTTAAATAGCGTAAGGGATTAATTCGATAACTTTTGTTACAGTATGCGGAGCAAATGCAAACTGTACCAGCTGTGGGCGCTGGCCCTCCTTTACCTCCAGTTAATTATGCACCCCCTCCTGCGCCACCGCCTCCCGATCAACCTCCGCCGCCACATAAAAACGACAGGCCTCTCTATACTCCCAAACCTCCGCCACCATCGAACACTCCAACAAAGCCAGATAATATAATTAATACAAAACCTATGGACAGTAATATCCAAACTTGGTCAAATGGTGCAGACAGCCGCAATACTTCCCAGAATTCCGATGCTCTTAAAAAATTATTAGAGGAAGAGAGATTATTTGATATTCAGTTTCATAAATGGGAGGAAGAGATTGAGAAATGGAAAGCAGAAAATGTAAATCATCCTGATAAACAAGCATACAGTGAATATGAACAAAAATTTGAAGCTTGCCGGGCACAGCTACTAGAGAGACGTCAACAGATGAAACAAAAGCGAGCTCGATTAACTGGAATTGCTCCTCCGGCACTGAGTAACACTAGTTCAGTCAATAATGTGCTGGTGCCTCCACCACCTCTAAACCAGAATTCTGGAAATAATTGCTCTTCAAGTGATATACAAACACAAAAACCTAATAGTAATCCAGATACAAATTATACTCATCAAAGTTTTGACCATAATCAATACCAAAATTATGAAGGTTCTCAACATTCTTATAATAGTGATAACAGTTATGGACAAGTAGGTTCAGTACATACAAATAAGTCATATGAAAATGTTGATCCTTATTCCTTTCCCAGCATGGAACAGTCAAAATTTTTACCTACAAATGAAGCTCCTAAAGGTATCCCAGGATTAGACTTGATTCCTGAAGATAAAATGTTGAATAAACCTCAAGATGTGATTGATATAACTGGAGAAAAAATAGGAGGTAAAATAGGATTAAATTCACAAACTCCAGATTATACAACAATTTCTAAAGGTATAAATAATATATTGGGTGATGAAAAAATTATGAATATTCTTTCAATGGTTGTTCAAAAAACTGGTGATCCTGTGGGTAATCAATTACAGAGTAATGTAGAAACAGCTAACGCCTATCAAATCAATAATAATTCCGATTTTGGTAACACACAAAATATGTCCTTCAATACTGGTTCTAATGACTTATACAACAGAGGTAATGGGCAATTTGCACAGAGTCCTTACAATCAAGTTCAGAAGGATTTACCAATGGATCAATATTATGGAAATTATTCTCAAAACAATATTCAAAATGTGCCACCGAGAAATCAAATGAATGCAATGCCCTTGGGCGGCCACCCTTTACAAAGTCAGCCTGTACAGGGTAATGTGGATAATTATCACAGAGGTCTTCAAGAAGGAAGAAATATACCTGATAATCCAGTACTTCCAACTCCAACCCCTGTGCCTAGGTCAAAGTGGATTGATCAACCTATGTTTACACCATCAATTATTGTTGAATATGAACACAAGCCATTGAGATTGAAAGGTAATTAACATGTTTATTATGAAATTCAAATTTAGGTAACCCTTAAAATGTTAGCATGAGTGAAAAAATTAGCATTCTCTAGTCTATTAGTCCATATTTTGAAATAAAATTGTTTAAGTTTAAATAGACAGATATTTCAATTTTCACAAACTTAGCTCAAAATGTATGTATGAATAGTTCTAGAGCTTTTTAACACATATATTTAAGACTGCATATTTTCAGAGCTAAAGATTTACTTGTATTTTTTTTAACTTTATTTTAGCTCGTGATTTTATTGACCCTGTGCATATATTTGAATATAATCATAAATCAAAGTATAGTGATGATAAAAAGAAAGATTTTGAAAGGGAAGCAGATGAACTATTTGTAAGACATCCACGGTCTGCTAATGTTGATAATTTTCCATCTGAGAGAATGAACCGAGAACCTTATCATAGGGATTATGAACGAAGACCTAGAGAAATTATTAGAGAACCATATAGACCTAGACCTCCAATCCGAGATGTATATGAAGATAAGCGTAGGAATGATAGATTAGATGATTGGAGACGAGATGACTCTGATAAATATACCCGAAGAGAAGACTTTTATAGAGATAGAGAAAAAAGTAGAGACGAATTTAAGGATAGGTACAAAGATTATAGAAGGGATGACAATAGAAATCGTAGTAGGAGCAAAGAAAAAGAAAACCGAAAGAGAGATCACAGCAGTGATGATGATAGAAGTTTTCCCGCTAAAAAAGGAAAAGAAACGGTAGAAAATAAAGAGACCGTCAGTGCAAAGCATGTTGTGATGATAGATGACATATTAGAACCTCCAGGGCGAGAAATGAGACCCAATAAAATTGCTATAATTTTAAGAGGTTTGGATACAATTTTGTAACATATAACAGTTAATGCCGATGATTTGACGAGCAAGTTTATATTTAACTTAATTTTTCCTAATTGCAGGATTGCCAGGTAGTGGTAAATCATATTTGGCTAAATTGATAAGAGATAAAGAAGCTGAATATGGTGGAACTGCAAGAATAATGTCAATAGATGATTACTTTATGCAAGAGGGAGAAGTAGAAGTCAATGATCCAGTCACAGGCAAAACTGTTAGTAATTAAAAAATTTATAGATTTTTTTTTATTCCAAACTTTATGTATATAATTTTTGTTTTTCTATACATTTTAGATTAAAAAACCTTCATTAAAATATGAATATGAACAACAATTGGAGGAAAGCTACATGAATTCATTAAGGCGTGCATTCAAAAGAAGTATTACGGATGGATATTTTACGTTTATAATATTTGATGCAGTGAATGAATATTTAAAATCTTATGCTGATGTTTGGAACTTCTCCAGGCAACATGGATTTCAGGTAACTACTTGTGTACTATTTTATAAGTTTACAACAATTTATTTATTGAACCTCCCAATTTAATTTGTTTTTTTTAAATATGTCACCTGAAAAACAGGAACACCACCTGTTTACCCCTTAATTTTTCATATTTAAATCCCTCCATCCATCCATTAATTTGTATGTATTTTTTTCCCAGGTGTATGTTTGCACCATGGAGGCAGATGTAGCAACGTGTTACAAGAGAAACATTCACAATCGTACATTGGAAGAAATTGAACAACTAAATGCCAAGTTTTTCCCCACACCGACGCACCACATACAGTTGGACCCGACCACATTGTTGCAGAGTGCCGCTATCACCGATGTGCAAATGGAAGATGCTGATGATGCAGTCACTATGGAGGATGCAGTTGAAGAAACGGAGGTGAGATATTTGTAAACATTTTCAGGTATAATTATTTTGCAGCAAATGTGTGCATCTACAACTTACCTATTGATTATTCTACTTTATTATGCTTTTTTTTATACATGTTTAAAAATTTATCTTTCTGTTTTGTTTATATTTTACGAATGTTCCCAAAATACCCATACTTTATTATATTTTGTAATTACGTGTATTAGATGCTTTAGTATGGATAGGGTAACAGTTTTTATTTCAGCGTTGTTACTAAAACGGCAGAGTTCTAACACAGGTTGAAAATCTTTTTACATCGAAATGGGAGAAAATGGACGACGCTGTTAAACTAGGTAGGTTTCTTATATGAAATTTTATTTATGGTTATTATTTTGTTTAAAATATGGTTATCTTAGATCATTGGCGGTGTCGATGATTTGAGGTTATGTTTTTTTTTATTTAAAATATTGTAGTCATTCCGCATATAACATATACCTGTATTATATTTAAGATATACATGTATATTTAAGGATGTGAATATTTGGAAATAGTGTCATAATTCTAGTTTTTTTCCCAGATATATTTCATATTGTTGATTTGTTTGATACATTGTTTCAGCGCGGCTCGACGGCACCAACAAACCTCTCCGGCCTTCGCAACTCTCCATGGAAGACTACCTCCAAATAGACGATTGGAAACCAAACGTTGCAAAGCCGGGAAAGAAAACTGTAAGTACATATTCAAATTATTTACCAACCAATCTCTTATTTGTGAATTGTCGGGTTAATTTTGAAATTTTTTATGTATATTTAAATGGCTCCGGGATGGTTTTTGATTCAGAATAACACTTTCGTTATCGGTACCACTCGATTCTCAGTTTTTATTTAGGTTTTGGATGAATAGCGATTAGTTAAGATTTTCTTTGCTCGTATCGAAAAGCCATATTTTTATTTCATAATTACGTCACAGTTTTTGACAGAACGCAAACGTGATGTACGTAATACGTAAAGAAAAATAATAATCTACCACATTTTATGTTTTTAATTATTTTTTAATAAAAACCCGCCATTTTAGTTTCTTTTTGAATAGACTGTAGTGATTCCGGAAAAAAATTTATAACACTTTTTCAACATGAAAAATCGGTTTTACGACTTTTTGCCTACTTTTTGTTACTTTATAACAATGAAATAAAAAATAAAATTGATGAATTTTAAAACGGCTTTAGTTCAAATTTTTTATGGCTGTTACAAGGTAAGGGGAATCGGTTAGTTTTTTAAACCTAATCTCCTAACACATTCTACGTTTTCTAAGCTTATGGATTTATACGTAAATTATTTAGTAATCGACAAATAAAATATGAAAAATCCGAATTTTATACTGCAAAAGACAGTCAAATCCGTGTTTAGTTTATTATAAATTTTATTTTAAAAAAAGGTGAGTATGTACATATTTTTTATATTGTTTTTTTATCGTATTGTAATGTAAAACAGGTTCGTTGGGCAGATATAGAAGAGAGAAGAGAGCAAGAGAAAATGCGCGCTATAGGATTTGTTGTCGGTCAGACAGATTGGAATCGAATGACTGATCCTACAATGGGTTCCAGTGCACTTACACAAACTAAGTACATCGAGCGCGTGCGACGTACTTAATAATTTTATAGATGTTACATATCTCTAGATATTTGGAGCCATTTAACACGTTCAATGCCACCGACTAACTCTGCGAGTTCAGTTTATTACATTAAAAATTATAGTGGCATTGAAAGTGTTAAAAAGTATCAATCCCACGTAACCCGGACATAGTGCAAAAATAGTGTTAAATCTTCTATTTAGTGTTCTATTGAATTCTTTTATGAAAAATAAGTCACTTTTTCAAATTAACTTTTATGAAACATGATATTTGGAGGTATGTATGTCTATGTTTTTTTTTTTAAATAATTATAATGTTCTAAAAATTAAAGATGTACATTTACATTTCACGCTTTATATTTGGATCAGTTGTGCAATTTTTGAAATTAACACATTGCATGTGGAATAATAACCTATTACTAAAGATGAAGTAAACTAAAGTGTACAATGTATTTAATTATTATAAAAAATAACCACTATGATGAAAATTAGCTGATTTAGTACATATTTTGTGCAACGACGAAACTCAGAAAAATATATTTCGCATGTAATATTTGTTAAGAATTTCCATAGATAGGGAATTCTTTCCCAAAGCAACCTTTGGTTAGACAAGATTTACCAAAGGTTGGTATATACAGTTAACCTCAAAAGTTTCTTAAGTAACGATGTCTTTTTTTTTAAGTAACAAACGGCAACTAACATAATATTAGAATATTTGTTAAGTTATGTTTTTAAACATTTTATAAGTGGCATTGTGTTGGGGGAATTAATCATGCAAATATAATAACCGTTTCATTTGGTTAAATGTTCTGTAATAATTGCATATTTATTTTTTTAACACGTTCCATGCCACTACAATTTTTTTTTGTTTGAAGTGGTCTCGCAAGCCAAATCGTTGGCACTGAACGTGTTAATATTTGTTTAGTTCATTAACGCAATAGGACCAATCGGATTTAGCAATATTTAGTATATTTAAAGTTTTATATCACGCAACATGTTTAAAAACACAATAATAAATAAATTAACAATATAGCATTGTTAGCAAGATAAATTAATATAGTTTTTAAGGTAAGCTAATTTTATTTTAATTAAGATATAGGTTTTTTTTAGATTTCTGCTAGACAGACCGATTTTATAATTATTAGATAAATATTGATGCATTTCTGAAATAGGAGTTTTATAAAATTACTGGAATTATGTCTATGTAATTTAAATATTGTAACTCTATTGATATACGTTGATAAATTAGTAGTACATCTTATCTTAAAAGTAGTCGGTTTGTTAGTACTATTAGTTCATTTATTATCTTGATACCAACATGAAATATTCTATATTTAGTAAGACTACTGATTTGTCAGTGAAATGAAGGAATATTGTGATGTATGTATTTAAAAATTCATGTTTGTATATAATTGGTATATAAACGGTATCATTTACATTGTTATTTTTATTTAAATACAAAATTGATTTCGTTGTACTTTTGAAAAAAATCTAGTAATCGGTGTCATCGTAAAAATTAGCGGAAAATGAACTTCGACCGCCGTGATTTTTGAAAATTTTTTCCTTTTGCGCGCCGTTTTGTGGTCGATGTTCTTCGGTTTTTATTTTCATCAAAGATTTCGTCGGTGTTCCGTT
>DWMU01000021.1:0-16904 GCA_018246175.1 Papilio zelicaon
ATATAATTTAAATATTAAAAGTGTTAAATTTTATTTTAATTATGCAAGAAGTCTAATCACTTCGGGAATGAAAATTAACAAAATTACTAACTTAGAAGAAGAACTAAAACTAGTTTTAGCAAATAATAATATTAGAATCGAAGCACCAATAGCTGGTAAATCAATGATTGGAATTGAAGTTAGTAATAAAAATATTGTTCCAACTAATATGCAAGAACAATTTGAAAATATAAGCGAAAAATATAAAAATAAAAAATTATTAATTAGTATTGGTAGAAATACTACTGGTGATTACATCTTTCATTCATTAAAAGAAATGCCGCACTTATTAATTGCTGGTAGTACTGGTTCAGGAAAATCAGTTTTTATTAATGATTTACTAATTTCTTTGCTCTTACAATACAAACCTCATGAAATAAAACTAATATTAATCGATCCTAAATGAGTAGAATTAGCAATTTATAATGATATCCCACATTTAATTATTCCAGTAATTAATAAAGCAAACAAAACATCAGCAGCATTACAAGTAGTAATTTTAGAAATGATGCGTCGATACCAACTATTTGCAAAAAATGGAAATCGTGATATTGAAAGTTATAATAAAAAAATAAGTCAAGAAATTGATAAATTACCTTATTATATTATTGTTATTGATGAATTAGCAGATTTAATGGTACAAGCAAGCAAACAAATTGAAGAAGGGATCATGCGAATTACACAAATGGGTCGAGCAGCAGGAATTCATTTAGTAATAGCAACACAAAGACCATCAGTAGATGTAATTACTGGCGTAATTAAAAATAATATTCCAGCAAGAATTGCTTTTAAAGTTGCATCTTGAATTGATTCAAAAACAATCCTTGATACTGCTGGAGCAGAAAAATTATTAGGTAAAGGCGATATGTTATTTTTAGCTCCAGGACAAAATAATATCAATCGTTTACAAGCACCATGAATTAGTGATGAAGATGTTTCAGAATTAATAAAGTTTATTAAAGAACAATCTTCGGTTAAATATGATAATAATTTTATTGAAAAAATGAAAGAAATTAAAGATTCAAAAAAATAAAATAAGTTTTCTGTTAATTAACAGAAAACTTATTTTCATATTCCAAACATAAAATAATTATTTTATTATTGAGGTAATTTTATATCTTCATAAATGGGAAATTTATTTAAAAGCATATCAACTTTTTTTGTTAATTCATTTAAACAATCATCATTAATACCCTTAGGTAATTTTCAAGCACTAATAATAATCTTTCCTAATTCAATAAACTGCTCTTCTTTAAAACCTCTCGTTGTCATTGCTGGACTACCAAAACGAACACCACTAGTAATAACAGCTGGTAAAGGATCAAAGGGAACACCATTCTTATTAGCAACAATATTAATCTTTTCTAAAATATCAACAGCTTCTTTACCATTTAAACCGTTAATATTAGTAACATTAACAGTTAATAAATGATTATCAGTGCCACCCGCCACTACATGAAATTTTGCATCAAGAAAAGTTTTCGCTAATGCTTGAGCATTTTTAATTACTTGCATTTGATAAGTTTTAAATTCTGGCGTTAATGCTTCATAAAAAGCTTGTGCTTTTGCTGCAATAATATGTTCCAATGGCCCACCTTGATTACCGGGAAATACCGCACTATCAATTTTCTTTTTTAATTCTTCGGTGCAAAGAATAGCACCACCGCGTGGTCCTCTTAATGTTTTATGAGTTGTTGTTGTTGTAATATCAGCATAACAAATAGGATTTTGATGTAATCCAGCAGCAATTAATCCAGCAATATGCGCCATATCAACCATTAAATATGCTCCAACAGTATCGGCAATTTTACGAAACTTTGATCAATCAATAAGTCTTGAATAAGCACTAGCTCCTGCTACAATAATTTTTGGTTTACATTCTTTAGCAATTTTTAAAATTTCATCATAATCTAAATATTCATCCTTTTTACTTACACCATAATTAACACCGTGATAAATTTTACCAGAAAAATTAATTTTATAACCATGAGTTAAATGACCACCGGCATCAAGTTCCATACCAAGAATAGTATCACCTGGACGTAATATAGCAGCATATGCTTCAGCATTAGCTTGACTACCAGAATGAGGTTGTACATTAGCATGAAAATTACCTTTTTTACATTGACCTGGTTTATGATTACAATTAAATAATTGTTTAAAACGCTCTATTGCCAAATTTTCAATTTTATCAACATTTTCGCAACCATTATAATATCTTCTGCCAGGATAACCTTCTGCATACTTATTAGTTAATATTGTTCCAGCAAGTGTAAGTACAGCTGGTGATACATAGTTTTCTGAAGCTATTAATTCAATATGATTTTGTTGACGTTGTCATTCATCTTTCACAATTTTTTTTAATTCTGGGTCAAGACCCTTATTAAAAGATTTATCCATTTTTAAACATCCTCTCTTTAATAATTTAATAGTAAAATTATTTTAGTTTTGCAACTCTTAATTGATGTCTTTTTTCATCACTTGTTTTAGTATTTAAAAATAATTTCACAAGTTCTACTGCTTTATAATCAGAAATAATTCTAGCACCTAGTGCTAAAACATTAGCGTCATTATGAAGCCTTGCCAATCTTACTGTTTCTTCTTCATAGCAAAGGGCACAACGAACACCATTAATACGATTGGTAGCAATGCTAATACCAATACCAGTACCACAAATTACAATACCAAAATCTGCTTTTTTACTAACAATAGCATTAGCAACATTAAAACCAAAATTAGGATAATCAACAGGCTCACTGCTATTTGTTCCTAAATCTAAAATTTGATAGCCTTCTGTATGTAAAAATTTAATAATTGGTTTTTTAAATTCATAAGCGGTATGATCATTACCAATAGCAATTACTAAACCATTAGTTTTCAACTTTATCACTTCCTTAGTTTAAATATTAGTTTTATTATACCTATTAATTTTAAAATTAATATATTTTCTTTTTAAAATAATTTTTATTACAAAAAGAAAAATATTTTTTCCTATAATAATCAAATTTAATCATTATTGCTATTAATAAATATGTTAAAATACTGCTAAAAGAAAGGTGAGATTCTTATTATGAAAATTAAAAAAATGATCGGAAATAAGTATGCATTAATTATTGAAAAAGATGAAATGATTATTAAAACTTTAGAACAATTTGCTATTAAAGAAAACATAGGAATGGCACAATTCCAAATGATTGGTGCTATTACTAATGTCACTTTAGGCTATATTCCTAAAAAAAGTACTGATTATGTAAAAAAAACTTTTCTTGAACAATATGAATTGTTATCAACAATTGGAACAATCATTTGAGATGAAAAAGATAGAAATAAACCAATTATTCATTGCCATACTACTTTTGGTAATGATAATTTTAACGTAATTGGTGGTCATATGTTAGACGCGAAAGTTGCTATTAAGGCTGAAGTAATAATTGATATTTTAAGTAATGAAAAAATATCACAAGTTATTGATAATAAAAGTAATTTTCATATTTGAAATTTATCTTAATTTAAGATTTTCCTAATGAACCAAATTCTGTTAATAATTCTTTAGCTTTAAGTTTAATTGCTTCCATTCCTGGCTTAAAAATTTTTCTAGGATCAAACCCTTTATCTTCATTAAGTTTTTCTTCCGTAACATATTTTTCAATAGCTGCGGCGAACACTTCTTGTAATTCAGTATTAACATTAATTTTACTAATTCCTAAATTAATAGCTTTTTTAACCTGATCTTTTGGAATTCCAGAACCACCATGTAATACCATTGGCTTATTTGAAGCTACTGATAAATTTTTTAACACATCAAAATTTAAACCATCTCAATTTTTAGGATACTTTCCATGAATATTATTTATTCCGGCTGCTAAAAAGTCAATTCCTAAAGCTGCTAATGATTTACAATCTTCCTCACTAGCAATCTCACCACTACCAATAACTCCATCTTCTTCACCACCAATAGTCCCTGCTTCTGCTTCAACAGATGCATTTCTTTTCTTAGCATAAGCAACTACTTCTTTGGTACCTTTTATATTTTCATTAAAATCTAAATGAGAACCATCAAACATAACAGAACTAAAACCAGCATCTAATGCTTTCTTACAAGAATCTACTGATTGACCATGATCTAAATGTAATGCCACTGGAATAGTAATATTTAAATCATTCAATAACGCTAAAGTCATACTAGCAACTGTGTTAAATCCACCCATGTATTTAATAGCACCTTCTGAAACACCTAAAATAACAGATGATTTAGTTTCTTGTGCAACTTCAAGAATAGATCTTGTTCATTCTAAATTATTAATATTAAAGTGAGCAACGGCATATTTACCTGCTTTTGCTTTATCAATCATATTTTTTGCACTAACAAATTTATTCATTTCTTTTCCTTCTTTCTTAAAATATTATAACCTTATATTATATATTTTCATAAAAAATCTAGTTGCATATATATTTTGAGAATATACAATTCATAAAAATTATAACAATTTTAAAATTAAATTTTCTTACTTTATCATTATTTTTTAATAATACTTTTAATTAATCCTAAAAATAAAGGATTTGGTTTATTAATTCTTGATGTGAACTCAGGATGAAACTGACTTGCAATAAAGAATGGATGTACTTCTTTTGGCAACTCAATCATTTCTACCAAATCTTCTTTATTATATATACCACTAAAAATTAATCCATTTTTTGCAAGTAATGTTTTATAACTATTATTAAATTCATAACGATGACGATGACGTTCAATAATAATCGTTTGTTTATAAAGAGATTTTGCTAATGAATCATTAATTAAAGTGGTTGGATAATTACCCAATCTTAAAGTTCCCCCAATTTGATCATTTTTATTTTTACCACGTAATAAATCAAAAATAGGATTTTTAGTTTTTTCATTAAATTCAGTAGAATTAGCATCTTGTAAATTACATACATTACGAGCATATTCAATACAAGCTAACTGCATACCTAAACATAATCCTAAGAAAGGAACTTTATTAACTCGAGTATAATTAATTGCATTGATTTTACCTTCAACACCACGATTACCAAAGCCACCAGGAACAATTATTGCTTGGAAAGGAGAAAGCATAGAATTAATGTTTTTACTATCTAAACTTTCAGCGTTAATAATTTTATAATTAACTTTAGTATTAAGACTATAACCTGCAATTTTCAATGATTCAATTACTGATAAGTAAGCATCACTTAAATTCGAATATTTTGCCACAATACCAACAGTAACTTCTTGATTAATATTATCTAACTTTTTAACAATTGTATGTCATTCTGACATATCTGGTTTAGTTTTATTTAATTTTAATAATTCTGAAACTACTTCATCAATTTTTTGTTGTTCTAAAGATAATGGCACTTTATAAATATTATCACAATCAGGAATTGCTAAAACATGCCTGCGTTTAATATTACAAAATAAAGATAATTTATCAAAAATATGATGAGGTGGCATAGTTTCACTACGACAAACCAAAATATCAGGTTGAATACCTAATGATAATATTTCTTTTACTGAATGTTGACTGGGTTTCGTTTTAAATTCACCAACCGAATGTAAATAAGGAATTAATGTAGTATGAATAACAATAACATTTTCATGACCTTTTTCGTTTTTAACTTGTCTAATGGCTTCAATAAAAGCTAATGATTCAATATCACCAACTGTTCCACCAATTTCGGTAATAATAACATCAGCCTTACTATTAATTGCGGAATTAAAAATATGTTTTTTAATTTCATCAGTAACATGTGGTACAACTTGTACAGTTTTCCCTTCATAAAAACCATCGCGTTCCTTTTTTAAAACAGTTTGGTATACTTTTCCGGCAGTAATATTGGAGTCTCTAGTCAGATTTTCATCAATAAAACGTTCATAATGACCTAAATCTAAATCAGTTTCAGCACCATCACTAGTTACATATACTTCACCATGTTGATAAGGACTCATAGTACCTGGATCAACATTAATATAAGGGTCAAATTTTTGCATAAAAATCTTAATATTTTTTTGCTTTAATATACGCCCAAGCGATGCTGCTGTAATTCCTTTACCTAAAGATGATACAACACCACCAGTAATAAATATATACTTTGAATTCATTAGTTTTCTCCTAAATATTAATTAATAATATCATTATTATTCATCATCATAACTATCTTCTAATGGTTGAATACTAATGGTATTTAAATCATCATCTTCATCTTCTACGTCTTCACTTAAATCTATAGTTTCATCATTATCTGTAACTGTTTCAGTACTATCAATTTCTTCTTTTGTATTACTTGGAATTTCTACTCTTGTCATATGTTCTTTAATTTCCTCTAATGAGACTTCATTACGTGGATATCAAAGTTTATCATTTTTTAAGAAAAAATTGGTATTTAAAATAATTCCAGTATAAAGTTCACCAGCAATTTTTTCTTCATCTTCTTTAGAAATATTACATTGTTTTTTAACATGTGTTCAAATTTCATTAAAACTGCTTTTTTTCTTTTTGCATAAAAAACTATATGCTACTTCTACTAATGTTTGTTTGTTTTGCATTTCTTAATCACCTTCTAAATTGTATATTATAAATAATAAAAAATATATTTTTTACATCTTTTTAGGCGCATCCACACCAATTAAATTTAAAGCATTTGCCATTATTTGTTTTATTGCTAAAACTAATGTTAATCGTTGAATTGTTAATTGTTGATCTTCACTAATAACTTTATGTTTATTATAATAAGAATGAAATAACTTAGCTAATTTTTGAATATAATTTGTAAGCAAATGTGGTTGATGCTGTTTTTCAATTTTTTGCAAAATAATTATATATTCATCTAATGTAATCAATAATTCTTTTTCCTTTTGTTCTGTTAATAAATTAATACTATTTGCAATTTCAAATTTTGGATAATTCTCTATAATTTGATTTATACGCGCATGAACATATTGAGCATAATAAACAGGATTTTCGTTAGATTGTTGTTTAGCAAGTGCTAAATCAATATCAAGATGTGATTCAAGTGATCTTGATACTAAAAAATAACGTAAAGCATCCTTTCCAATTAAATCTATCATATGTCTTAAAGTTATTGATGTTCCTGCTCTTTTTGACATTTTTTGTTCTTTACCATTATCAATAACCTTTACCATTTGCATACATAAAATATCAAGTTTAGTGGCATCATTATTAAGCATATATAATCCCGCTTTAATTCTTGGAATATAGCCATAATGATCTGCTCCTCAAATATTAATTAACACATCACTACGTTGAAATTTAATATGATGATAAGCTAAGTCAGGAAGCATATATGTATAAGTTTTGTCTTTCTTAACAATTACACGATCTTTATCATCTTCAAATAAAGTAGTTTTTAAAAAAATAGCACCATCAAGTTGATAAGTATTGCCTTGCATTTCAAATTGTTTGATTAAATTAGAAATAATATTTTCTTTATATAAAAATGATTCAGAAAATCAAATATTAATTTTAACTTTAAATTTTTTTAAATCTTTTTTAATTTCTGAAAGCATATAATTAATACCAAATTCTTTAAAAATTAAAGAAGAAGTTTCATCAAAAGGTTTATTTGCAAATTTATTACCATTTAATTTCAAAAATGATTGTGCAGCAGCTAAAATTTCAGAACCACGATAACTTTCTTTTGGTAATTCAACAGAATTGCCACAAAGATTTTGATAATTTATGAAAATTGAATTGGCCAAAACATTAATTTGATTACCAGCATCATTAATATAGTATTCTCTAACTATATTATATCCTCTATGTTCTAATATATTAGCTAAACTATCACCAATAGCCGCATTTCGTGCATGTCCTAAATGTAAAAGTCCGGTTGGATTAGCACTAATAAATTCAATATTATAAGTAATATTTTTTTTATTAGATTGACCATATAATGATTTCTCATTAATAATTTTCATTAATAACAAACTAAATACTTCAACATTAATATTAATATTAATAAAACCAGGAGTAATATAATCAATTTTTTTAATTAATGGGTGTTTCTGATGAATATTTTTAACTATAATTTCAGCAATGTCTAATGGTTTTTGTTTATATTTTTTTGCTAATATCATTGCTATTGATGTAGAATAATCACCTAAGTCATTATTTTTATTAATTTCAATAACAACCTGATTCAATTCTATTTCATAATTTGCAAATGCTACTGCATCAAGAATAATAGTAGTGAGTTCATTAATAACATAACTGTCCACAGTTCAGACCCCTTTCAATATCTAAATATTATACTCATAAATTTAATTTATATCATATAAAAAAGTAAAAATAAATACTTTTTTATAAAAGTTGTTCAATTGTATCATTAACATACTGTATAAATCCAATTCTGATTAAAAATTCCAAAATAGCAACATCATTGTAATTTAAATCAATTAATTCTTGATAGTTACCAAAAATTTGATTATCAAGCACATTTCTTAATTTATCATTAATTTTTTTTGGATCATCTTCGATTTTAATTCCTGAAACTTTAACTAATTCTAAATCAATTTTTTTTTGCATTTTAACTTTAGTATTATCATCTTTATATAATTCTATTAATTTTAAATATAATTCTTGTAATAAACTTAAAGCCTTGACAAAATTACTTAGTAATTCTTGTTCATTAATTATATACGAATTTAAATTATAAAAATAATTATGATTTATCTCAGCTTCATATCTTGCTGCTTGACCGCCAGGATTAATTTGTTCAAAATAACGCAAACGTTCTCTTAAGTTTAATAATATTTTACTCATTTCCTCACTTTCAACTCTTGTAGTACTAATTAATTTAATCAATCGTATTAAATTATGAAAATTAAATTTTTTCTTACTAGCTGAAGGTTCAACTTGAATATATTTTCTTAAACAATGCTTTAATTTTAATTCTAACGATTGATATACTGAAAAAAGAGTAATATGAAAATTATCATATCCAATCCCTTTTTTAATATTTAAAATAGCGTTAACTGCATACATATTAGCGCGATCATTATCATTACCCAAAACATTAGTTAAATGCAAAGTTCTTGGAAATTTATTAATCATTGTAAGTAATGTTTCTTTAAATTTAATTTTTAACGTATTATCTTTAAATTTAATTTGATTTATTTTAACTGATTTTAAATCATTATATTCATTACCTATTATAAGGTAGGCAAAAATAGAAAAATAAACAATTACTTTTTCTTTAAAATTTATTCAAGTAAAATTTAAAGTTTTAATAGCATTTTCAATTTTTTCTTTATTAATTAATACACCCAATATCACTATTACTTCTTGCGTTGCTAAATGATACTCATGTGAATTTAAGTAAAAATCTCCTGGCGTTAAATCTAAAATATTTGGATACTCAAAAACTTTATTAATTGATTTTAAAATTTTCATAATTACCTCATTTTATAATACTTTTAAATTTCTATTTCTTTTTTAAAAAATAAATTGTATTTGGTGCTTTAATTGGATCTTGCAAAATTTGTGAGATTTTTTCTAAAGTAATATATTCTTCGTTTTTTGTTTTAATAATAATTGGATCTTTTTTAAAATAATAAAGTACATTTTTTAAATCTTGTTTAACGCCAATAACATTAGTGTTATTTTGACTTGTTAATAACAACAATTCATTTTCTCAGTTAAAACAAAATAAAATTACTTTTGATATTTTTACTAACTCATTATCTTTTTCAAAATTAATAATATCTTGCATTAACTTAATTAAAGTAGCATCTGTTCAATTTAAATATGTTTGTATTTCAACGCTTTTTCCCTCAAAAATAGCAATAAAATCATGAATATTGACTTTAAATGAATAAGTTTTATCAAAATATAATTCAGTTATTCTTGAAAATAATTTTTGTAAATTAAGATCAAAAAGAATTCCACTTTTATGATAATAAACTTGAGAATACATATGGAACCTTGTGATTAAATAATTTTCAATAGCAGAAATTGCCTTGTATGAAAAAACTAAACCCTCTTTAATATCAATTATCATATTCGTAATAATTCAATCAATATCAATACTTCCATAACCAACTCCTGTAAAATATCCATCACGCATTAAATAATCAATACGATCACAATCTAATTGCGATGATACCAATTGAATTTGATATTTAGGATAATTTTTATAATCCTTCTTAAGGATACCAATAATAGCATTAATATTAATATTAAATTGTTTTAAAATCATGTTAATTTCAGTACTATTATCATTAATAATAGCACAAGTATAATCTTCATGAGTAAAATTTTCTTTTTTATTAACATTAAGGTTTATGATTTTTTCAAAAGTGTGTGAAAAAGGACCGTGTCCTAAATCATGTAATAAACCAGCAATTTTAATGTTTGTTTTTTCCTCTTTAGTTAATAAAGAAGAGCCTTCAACTTCACTAAGAACACGATTTAATATATGGTAAACACCGATACTATGAACATATCTAGTATGAGTTGCATTAGGAAAAGCAATTTGCACACCACCAAGTTGATTAATTCATCTTAATCTTTGAAATTCTTTACAAGATATTAATGCCTGAATAACGGGTTCGCTGATATTAATATTTTTGTGTATAGCGTCACGAATAAAAGTTACTTTATAATTATTGCTTGACATAAATTTTAACCTCTCATTAATATCTTATAAATTTTAGGTATTATTAATTTTTTATTTTAATAGTAACATAATATAAAATTTTTCTTCTATTTTAGTAATTATTTTGAGTAAAAAGAACAATTTTATAATTTTTATTTATAACAAAAGCAAATATTATATTTTCTAGTATAAGTAATAATATTTATTTTTCTTTAATATTTAAAATTTAATTTCACATTATTAATAATGGTATCATAACCTAATAGTTTAATGGTGCTAACTAAATCAGGTCCATGCATTTGTCCTGTTGTAATAATTCTAATTGGCATAAATAATAATTTACCGTTAACATTAGTTTCTTTTTTAACTTCATTAATAATGTTTTTAATATTATCACTAGTTCAATTTTTACAATCAATAATCTTTTTAATAAATGCTGTACAAACTAAGTTACATTCATTATCATTCAAAAAAGTCTTTGCTTCTATATCTACCTTAAAATTATTTTTAAAAAATAAACTTACCAATTCATTAATTTGACTACCATATTCTAACTGTGATTGATAAATTAATAATACTTCTTTTCATCATTCAATAGTTTTGCTATTTCAATTATATTTTTCTTTAATAAAAGGTGTAACTAAATCTAAGTATTGTTCAACATTTAATCTTTTAATATAATAATTATTCATTCACACTAATTTTTCTGGATCAAACATACTTGGTGCTTTACTTAAATATTTTGGGGTAAATAATTTAATTAATTGTTCTTTAGTATAAATTTCTTTTTCTTCATGCGAACTTCATCCTAATAAAGCAATAAAATTAAAAATTGCTTCTGGCAAATATCCTTCTTTACGATATTGATGAATAAATTGGATAATGCTACCATCACGTTTTGATAATTTTTTACGTTTATTATTAACAATTAATGTTAAGTGGGCAAAAATTGGAATTTTCCAATTAAAATATTCATAAATAACTAATTGTTTTGGTGTATTTGACAAATGTTCTTCACCACGAAAAACATGACTTATTTCCATTAAATGATCATCAATAACAACAGCAAAATTATAAGTAGCCACTCCATTTGATTTAATAATAATATAATCTCCTAAGTCTACTGAATTAAATTCAACATTACCACGAACTAAATCTTTAATTTTATAACTTTTATTAGTGGGGATTTTAACTCTAATAGCATATGAAATTTTATTTTGTAAATTTTCTTCAATTACAGACTGCTCTAATTTTGAACATGTTCCATCATACTGGAAAGCTAAAATATTTTTATCTGCTTGTTTCTTACGCATTTCTTCTAGATATTGAGGTGTACAAAAACAATAATATGCTTTTTTTTCTTTTATTAGTATTAATGCATGTTGAATATATATATTTAAACGTTCAGTTTGTTTATAAGGACCATATTTACCTGGTAAATCAATAGTTTCATCAGGAATTATTCCCATTCAACGTAAATTATCTAATTGTGAACTAATTCCATCTTCAATATTACGTTCTAAATCAGTATCTTCAATTCTAACTATAAAATCTCCTTTGTTATTTTTTGCAAATAAATAATTAAATAATGCTGTTCTAGCACCACCAATATGTAAATGCCCAGTAGGACTAGGTGCATATCGTACACGAATTTTCATATTTTCACCATCTTTATTTAATTTAAGATTTTTTAATCTTATTAACTTTTTTTCTACTTTATTAGTCTTATTTTTAGAATTTAATTTTTTTTTATTATTTTTAGAGGATTTCAATGCTTTTTTACGATTAGTTTTTGATTATAATTTTTCATTTACTTCTTCATCAAGAAAAATTGTAATAGTCTGTGTATCATTTGGATCAAATTCATTAGAACTTGGTAATGGTTGTTTTAATTCTGGTTCAAAATCAATTGCTGCTTCAATACGTTGACGATAAAAGTGATATGTTTGAACATTAATTAAATTTAATTTAAGTAATAAAATAACTGCTGCAACAAGTAATGCAAAATAAAAACCAAAAATTGATCAAACAATAGTTGAAGAAACTCAATTTCTATAATAAAAGCTTGGTACTTCAATCGTTCCTTCTCTATTAGGTATTATTTGTGCACTATCATTACTTCATTCACAATAAAGCAATTGACCAGAAAAACTTATCAAAAATCCAACAACAAAAATTATAAAGTTTACAACTAAAAATACAAATTTAAAACGAGGAGATTTTTCAAGAAAAACTCTTGCCGTAAAAATACAACTAATCAAACCGAAACTGCTTACAACTAAACCTATTACTGGTAAATAATAAATTGCAGTATAACTTGAAGGATTAAAACTTGGTGAAGGTTCTGCAATTTGAAAACCATAATAATATAAATCTTTTAAAGCTGTATTTTTTGACAAAGCAATTAAAAAAAATAATTCATAAATAATAAATGTGCTTAATAATAAATAAAAACTAATAAACCACCAATTACGAATTCTCATAAATCTGCCCCCCTTTATTTAATATTCAAAGTTTTTTTACTAAATTCCTTTTCTTGTTTTTTAATTTTTTTTAATTCTTGTTTTCTAATTCGTCTTTGTTTTTTTTCCATACTTCTAGTAGTATAAATTTCATAATCTGAGTTCATAAATGTAAACTTTCTACGCATAATTCAAAAAAATAGTTGTGTAATCAAAATTAAAAAAAGACTAAAAATAATAAATATTCTTGCAATAATTGGATTAATTCAATGATAATTTTCATTATACAATATTCCAGATTGTGAAATATAAGTTAATTGTACTTCTGAACTTAACATTACACTAAGAATTAATAATCAAAAAGCAGTATAAAACATTCTACTGCTATACTTTGAAGAGACAATACTTACTCTAGGAGCAAATATTAATAAAATCATACTTACAGTAATTGCAATTAAACAAACAATTGGAGCATAAAATAAATTCAAAATAGGATAATTAAAATCAGTAAGTTTTACATTATATAATTTATATTTTGATACATTAATAGTAGCAAATAAAGAAAAAATGAAAGAATATGCTCAAAGGCCAGAAGTGAAAGCAAAAAAACAAGAATATGCATTTTTAGTCTTTTGTTCATATGGAATAAAATATGTTTCTTTGTTTTTAATATTATCTAAATCTTTAATTTTCATTATTTTCACCTACTTTATTTTTCATTAGGCAATTCTTCAACTACTAAAATTAAAATAATCGCTGCTATTACTTCACATATTCATACAATTAATGATATTAATGAAAAAAATAGTAATACTGGTATTGATCAAAAAACTAGACTACCACTTAACATTAATGTTGATAATATTAATGTTGAAATAGCAGTAATTCTAAATGAAGATTTCTTTTTAAGTTTCTTTGCTGGTATCATAAAACAAATAATACTGACTAAAATTGCAATTCCAACATATGATAATGATAAAGCTAATTGCAGTTTACTAAATTCAAACCCCATTTTTTGCCCAACAAATGCATTAACTATTAATAGTATTAAAAAAGCAATACTACCAATAATTTGCACAATTGGTGATCAAAAAAGTAAAGCCCTTGAAACTTTTATTTTATTAAGAACATCAAACTTTTTAGTTTTTTTATTTGGAACATAATTGTTTTCTTGAATGTCAGAATCAGGATTTTGTAAATTACTTTTTAACATAATATTTTTTTCCTTTCTTGCTAGTATATTTTCAAATTAATTATAACAAAACTATAACCTTTTTATAATTAATATTATCTTAAAACTAAACATTAAAAAGGAAATGACAAATATCACCATCTTCAACTATATAATTTTTACCTTCAACTCTCATTTTTCCCTTTTCCTGAACCTTTTTTTCACTACCCAATAATTCTATATCTTGATAATTATAAACTTTAAGTCTAATAAAACCTTTCATGAAATCTGTATGAATGATACCAGCACACTCTGGTGCTTTCATTCCTTTAATAAAAGTTCAAGCATGAACTTCTTTGGGTCCAACAGTAAAATAAGTACCTAAATTTAATAGTTTATAAGTTGCTAATACAATTTGATCAATTCCTGATTCAAAAATATTTAACTCTTTAAACATTTCTTTTTTTTCTTCTGCTTCTAATTCAGAAAGTTCACATTCTGTCTTAGCACAAACAACAATTACAGTAATATTTTTTTTGCTCATATATTGTTGTAATTGTTCAACATATTTATTGGTTTTAGTTATTAAATCTTTTTCATTAATATTAGCAATAACAATTATTGGTTTAGCAGTTAAAAAATTATAAGGTTTAATCATTAGTAATTCTTCTGAACTTAACTTTTGATTACGAATAGCAATACCATTGTTTAATTCATTATTTATTTTTTCTAATAAAGCTACCTCAGCAATACCTTGTTTATCTCTAGTTATTTGCGATTTTTTACGAACTTTTTCTTTTCGTTTACTTATTACTTCTTGATCAGCTAACATTAATTCCAATTCAATAATTTCAAAATCATTAATTGGATCAATTTTATTTTCAACATGACTAACATTAATATCATCAAAACAACGAATAACTTCGCATATTGCATCAACTGTTCTAATATTAGCAAGAAATTGATTACCTAATCCTTCACCTTTACTAGCACCTTTGACAAGTCCGGCAATATCATGTAATTCTAAAATTGTTGGTACAATTTTTTGTGGATTAAAGATTTTTATTAAATTTAAAATTCTTGAATCATTGACTGGAACGCTACCAATATTTGGTTTTATAGTAGCGAAAGGATAATTTTCAATTAATACTTGTGAATTGGTAATGGCTTTAAATAATGTTGATTTACCTACATTAGGTAAACCAACGATACCAGCAGTTAACATATACTATACACCTGTTTCTTTTACTTATATGATTACATCGTATCATATAAATTATAAAGAAAAATATAAAATTAATTATCAATTAAGAAAAATTTAATTTTGAAGTTGATTTGGATGGTAATGGTACAGTATTTACTAAATTATTAGATTCATTAATAGTATTACCAGCAAGTTCTTCATCATCGCTTTCATCATCAAAAGGATTTGTACTAACTGGTTTAGGAGTAATCTGACCAGAACAAATGCCACTATCACTAGATGCTGTTCTAGTAAGACAATGATTAAATTCTTGACGAGATGATTCAGTACTGCTTTCTAAATCACTATACTGTGGAAAACTATAACTATTAAGTTCTCTTAATATTTTATCGTTATCAATAATAGAATAATCATTTTCTTCAAATTCAGAAGAAAGTGAACTTATCGCACTATCAGTACTATTTGAACGTGATAATTTAGGTTTTTTTTCAATTATTCATTCATCTCAAGGCTCAGATGTTGGTAATAGTTCTGGTATACTTTGTCTTTGATAAGGTACGCTTATTTCATCTATTGATGTTTTATTATCATTTAAATTTGCAATTAAAGTTCCAAAATTTTTTGTATTATTTTCTTTAACTGTCTTAATAGCTATTTTTGTTTTTTGGATGGGTTACACTTTATTGGACACTAATTACATAGACAAGTGAACAAATTAGTTAAAAGAAAGGAATTATAATTATGGTCACTATTAACTCATATTCAGATGAATTTAAAAAACAAATAGTAGCTTTATATCAAAGTGGCAAATCAGTATCTTGCCTTGTTAAAGAATACAATGTTACAAGAGCAGCTACTTACAATTGAATTAAGCAATTTACTAATTCAGGTATTTTTAAAACTAAAGATAATCTTTCAGATTTAGAAAAACAATTAATTCAAGCAAATAAAGAATTAAAACAGTTACGAATGGAAATTGATATTTTAAAGCAAGCAGCACTAATAATAGGCAGAAAGTAGAGATTATTGCAAATAATAAATCTAAATATAAAATTCGCACAATGTGTCATTTTTTAAAACTCTCTAAATCAACATATTATTTTAATTTAAAGAAAAAAAATAAAATTCAAAATAATATTTATGAACAAGCTGTTATTAGTGCTTTTAAAGAAAATAAAGAAGTTTATGGTACTAGAAGATTAAAAGTCATACTAGCAAACCAAGAAATTTATTTATCACGCAGAAAAATTAAAGAAATTATGAATAAGCATAATTTAATATCAAAATACACTAAATTATCATTCAAAAATTATCATAATAAAGTCAATGATAGTCAAATAACCAATCTTGTTAATAGAAACTTTAATAATAGAATTAAAAATGAAGTTATTGT